>PVLA01007043.1:0-85000 GCA_004027455.1 Hydrochoerus hydrochaeris | reverse complement strand
AAAAGCTGCTGCTACACTTAGCCACAGCTTAATCTACCTTTAGGTGAGGGCACACCCGAGCAGCGATAAAGGTCCATAAAATAATAAAAGGGCACTCTTATGCCACACAATTCCCTCAACTTAGGGAGGTGTGGTTACTGGGAACAGACTAAGCTAACTTGTTTGAAAATGACAGTTTTGGACTTAAAGCATTGTCTGACTACTGGAAAATGTGCAAGCTTCTAGCAAAATAAGAAAGGGCTCTGCTGTAACAATCATCATGTAAGCAGTGGACAACTGAAGGCAGAACACATCACGGTTCACTTTCCTTTAGTACCATCTGGATATTTAAGGAGGCCATTTAAAGACAGGTCACGGGCAGCTTTACTCTCCAACAACTGCATCTCAATTAAATTGCTACGAAGTAGGGCACACTATCGGACACAGGTAGACTCTATTGTGAATCTCATCACACCACCTTTCAAGACCTGGGGCGAGACTCCCAGCGCCTCGCCTCCAGGAGCAGTGAGGCTCCACCGCACCTGGACACTGCTGTGGCGATGTGTTCTCAGGGCAGGTGAAGCAGGGTGAGCTCGTTCCGAGGAACCTCGCTCTTCCTAGCATCCAGGTGGCCGAAGCGGAGCCAGATCCCCCAGCACTGGGCAGGCTGAGGGGAAGGAAGTGTAGCCCACCCCAGGAAGGTGCACGTAGGACGCAGGTAATTTAACGACACTAGGGGTCTCACCGTCTCCAGTGCTTTGATACAAGCACGGACGCCGAGGACACAAAGCACTCGGGCTTGTGATCGGAAGCTACTTAGAAGACGTAGTAAATTACAGGAAAAACGATGGTACTGATAGATGGGATTCTGTCTTCTAAAAACAAAGAGATGGGCCGTGGCACGCTTTGCAGTGGGCGATGAAGGCATCCATCACACCACGGTGAGCTCGAGGGTCTACGGGAGCTCGTGAAAAGGCGAGTGAACTCTTATTTAGGACACCTTTATCCCAACAATACATCCTTTCTCACCCTCAGAAGATGCCAACATTAACATAGCTGCCCTAAACATTCCAGACAGGGTCAGCTATTAAGTACAGAGTTCTGAAGAGTTACAATTCAGACCTGGATGGGCACCCCATAACAAGGGACAAACTGAACCATAAATTCTCCAGGGCAGAATGCAGCTTGGTGAGGGCTTCTTGGTTTGTAAACTCATTACTCTGGAGAATGATTGATGGATTATGTGTACACACTAGGCAAAACTTATTTTGTTAGTTCTTTTACAAGCATGAGAAATTAAGATCAATTCTTAGCACACACAGCCATTTAAACAGTTATATTGTGCAATTTTGTTAATTTTTGTTGAACAGAGCAATGGGTGAAAGTGAGCCACATAAAGTAAGAAGACAGCTAGCTAACTATGTTACAGTAGATGACATGGACTTGTGATTTAATATCTTTGGATATTATTTTTCTATTCAAAAGTCCCAACTCCTTGCCAACACATCCTTAACACCAGAATGAGAATCAAAGCTTAAATACTCCTAAAACCTCTCAATATAAAGTGAGGCTTGCGCAATTACCTGTGGCAAACACTACCTGACAAAACTTGTGCTGGATAAGAAAAATTGCAAAGCAGGGAACATTCTAGATTGGCCACTTCTATCCTTGTAAGGGTATAGCTGAAACAGAATGCAGCCACCACCCACACTCTGGACTGACTGGCCTGTGTTCCTACCCGCCTGTCTACGAATCTCCGTAACCATTAGCCTCCGTGCTGGACATAGGACCGCACAACACAGACAGACCGCACCGCCAGGGTGACCTGCAGGGGTGGGGGCGGGGTGGTAAGTCTTTGAGGAATTTACCCAGAGGTAGGAAGGTCCAACTGGAGTTGCCAGTGCCCTCTGAAGTTGCAGGCTG
Source organism: Hydrochoerus hydrochaeris (assembly GCA_004027455.1). Classification (NCBI taxonomy): domain Eukaryota; kingdom Metazoa; phylum Chordata; class Mammalia; order Rodentia; family Hydrochaeridae; genus Hydrochoerus; species Hydrochoerus hydrochaeris. The sequence continues at coordinate 83,098 of PVLA01007043.1, read as the reverse complement.
AAGACTAAGCTGAGGAACCTGGAACTGTACTGGGAGCCTTTTAGAATCATGCTGTGAAACGACACCACTAGCCACGATTTGACTCACAATTAGAAGTAAAGTTCACCAATGATGCTTACTGCTGTCCTGCACTTTTTAGAAAATCACAAAGACTAGGAAGGGAAAGGGGGTACCCACAATGGTAACTCAGGGCAGCAAGGGAAAAACTAATTTCTAAGACAAAGCCAAAGAAATGACAGACGCTTTTCAGTGTCCAGTGTCACAGTGTATTTATTCTGTGCCACGGGCTCTGCAGCTCTCCTGGTGAAAACAGTGCTTCCAGCTGCATGGATCCAGAGACTCAATCCGCGACGGCACCTGTGCTTCTGAAAGCCACTTGGCCGCCACGCGCCCCTCAGAGCAGCCTGGCATCTGCGCAGCGAGCCGGGGACTCTCAACCACACTCAAGTGGCGCTTGCAAGCACTTCACCTCTGACAGAGCTCGGAGGCCTGTGTGCACCGGCACAAGTGCATTCAGCTCCAGAAAATGAGCACTGAAGAGGCGCTGAGTGGCCGGAGCCAGTCAGCCGGGCTCCTGCCACCCCTGCAGGACCTGAGGCTGCAGGGCCAGGACAGGCAGCATGCAGTGGGTACCAGGGACGGGGCTTCTGCATCAGCCCTGGGCGCAGGCGGCTCCTCTGTGCCATGGCTGGCACTGGCACACCCAGCGCAGAGAGAGAGGTCCACAGCCAGGTCCTGAGAGTTCAGGCCACAGGGTCTCTACGCTTCCCCTCCTTCCCTTTAGAAATGCGTGTCTGCTGAAGGGGACCCTGAACCCAGGGCAGGCACTGCAAATCAGTGCTGAGCAAAGCTCTCGGCAGCAATCAGAAATAAAACGGAAGCAGACGTGTAAACAGAAGGAGGGCTCTGAAGTCCTCGCATCCCTGCAGCAGCCCACAGGATTCGGCACACGCTTCTGGGGACTGTTCTCCTTTAACTGCTTTTTAAAACTACTGTGAGTGTCCAGTGAAAAAGATGACGACAGAGTTGGCAACCTGCACATTTTATCAGATTTTCCGACCGCCGAATTGGAACGAGTGTTTCACAGTATTAATCTGGCTCAATACTACCTTCTTCAGTAATTACGTCATGACCTTTTCAGATTTCTCAGTTAACGAACATTTAGGTTTCACTGTGTTAAAGGACAAGCAGAGCTGGGCAAAATAAGCGGGTTACGCATATACGCAGCCTTTGGGAGCCGCGGCGCCCTCCGCAGCAGGAGGAAGTGGAGAAGCGCTGGTGCTCGGGTCTCGTGCCTGGGTCTCCCCACCGCCCAGACTCTTCCTCTCCCTTCAGCCAGCAAGGAGATCTAGGCCTGCCTGAGGCCTTGTGCTGCACAGAGGGTGCAGCCGCCTTGTCCACGGGTAGGGATGGACCAGCAGGGCAGCTTGGAGAGGATGCTGTGCCCAGTGGCACCAAGCGGGAGTTGGTACCAGCGGGGAAGGGCAATAGCCACTTGGGCCTAGACTGGCTGGCTGGCAGGGGCTGTGGGGTCTCTTTGCTGGGACGAGGTCAGCAGGGAGGAGGATGCCCTGAGAGTGACAAGTGACCTACTTGTGGGACCCACTGGGGTGGGAGGAAGGGAGATGACCCTGAGCAAGGGGCCACCAGGAGGCGGGCATGGATGAGGGCCTGGCCCCCAGACCGGCCAAGGGCAAGGTCTGCCACGTTCACCTGTGTCACTTCAGGGGTTTTCTTAATCCACATCTCACATCTGCACAGGCTAACTACTTCCAATGTTTTATTTTGAGACACAGACTCACAGAGTTGCTAAGCTGCTCAGGCTGGCTTGAACTCGAGACCCTCCTGTCCCAGCCACCCAGAGTGTCACAGGTGTGCAGCCTCTGTGACCTCACTTTCCAAACAAAACCTCGGCTCCAGGTGACCCCATGAAAACCTGAGGGACATGGGTACAGGACGGCTCCCTCCCCGAGCACAGGCCACAAGTTTTTCATTCATTGTGACGTGAGATGTCAGTAAGAGGAAAAACAGTTTTAGGGTGTATGAGAACTCTCTACTATCTCTGCACATTTTCTGTAACTCTAAAACTTATAAAGTTTTTAGTTTTTAAAAAAAATTTAAAAATGAATTTTCTCCTTCTGAATGAAATCCCCTGCTAGGAAATACATCCTCAAGGTTCTGAGGAGTTGCTGTTGTTTCGCGGTGCTGACCTCTTGTAATCAGTGCACAGGTGGCGGGGATAAGGGGAGGCAGTGAAAAGGGACCAGGGACTGTTGGGATGGACGCAGCTGGTGTCTACAGAAGTCCCACCAAGTGCGGATGGTACTTTCGGTACCAGGTCCACCAACAGCCCTCTCCTATTCCGGGACCCTGATAGCACTGGCTACTGTCTCCCCTTGGCCCTCCGGTCTGCAGCAAGTCCTGGGCGTCCCCGCTGCAGGGCACCACACAGAGCTCCTGAGCCATCCTGCAGGCGGCTGTGCCTGGAAGGCCGGGCTCAGGCTCCTCATTCTGGGCCAGACCCTGCCCCGAGCCCCTCCAGCCAGGGCCCAGGGCGCTCAGGGCGCTGAGCTGACTCCCTACAGCTGCAAGGCAAGCTGGCAGCTGTCAAGCTTCTGCAGAGGGGTGCTGTGACCTCTCTCTTGGGAACGGGGAGAATCCTGGCTGAGGCACTCTGAACACCAACAGCCCTGCTTCTCCTCACTTTTGCCGTCACATTTCCCACTCAGCCAGGGACCGTGATGGTGGCATCTGCGACAGATTCTCTAGCTCCCTGCCTTGGGCTGCTTTGATTACGGTCATGCAGGGGCACACGGGTATTGACTGTAACCTCTGGGTTTAAATCAGTCCTTTGCCATTTATTTTGTTGCTCAGACTCAGCTTCCGCCGTGCAGACCTCTGGGCTGGCTCCTGTGACACTGTGTCGCATCCTCGCCTGTTTTGGCTTTTTAAAAGCATATTCCTCCTCTGCAGCCAGGTTGTTCCATATTGTTTTGCACTTTCCCTCCATCTGTAGAACCCAGCAGCCAAGCACTTCTTTTACAAGCCCTGGCTTCCTTCCGGGAAAGCAGTGTGGAGGGGCCCTGCTCTGACCCCAGGCAGGTTGCTGTCACTGGGGAGTCACTGCTTGGGACTGAGAGGAAGACTGAGGGCAAGCTGGTCAGGGTGGCTCTCCTGGGGCCCTTCCACACCTGCCTAGGAGGAGCAGAAGGTGAAGGCGCTGCGGCCTGGTGAGTGGGGCGATGATGGGCTGGGTGCAGGGTGGGGACTGGGTGCCCTCCTGAGATGGGAGCCACTGCAGTGTGCCAGCAGGACAGCGGCACACGGGAGGTGATGGTGCACAGAGAACAGCCTCCAGAGTTCCTCCGGGTTCCCTGCTGGTGTGGGCATGGAGATAGGGCTGCTGCATGTTAGGCAAGGCTCCTCCTGGTGCTGAGACCCTGGAGAAGCTTCCAAGGGCTGCGGCAGAGGCGGGAGTGGGGCTGGAAGGGGAATGTGCATGTGTGCTATAGGAGGATGCTGGAATATAGGAAATTCAGATGCACTCTCCAAGACAGCACCTGCGTGCTCACCCTGAGGTGTTGCCACATGGCCACTCCGGCTGCCGAGGAGGGGACAGAGTGACGATCCTGTTGCTCTCCCCAGGCAACACCAGAACACACAGCGTCCTCGTGCTCACGGGCAGCTACAAATGCTGCTGGGTTCCTGGACGTAACCCCTTCCCCGCAGCGTCACATCAGTGGTCTCGCTGGTGGAAGCGTGCTGAACACTCTTCTAAGAGAGGGACTACGTGAGCCGTGACACACTCCCGAGGCTCTATGTGTCCTCTGGACCTGGCAGAGCTCTGGAAAATCCTGGACATGAAAAGGGAGAAGATGTAGGGCTGGCAGTGAGGACAGAGGGACTGAGGAGGGAGGCTCGGCGAGGAGTCGCGCTGGATGCTGACAGGGACCTGAGAAGTGGAAGAGGTTCAGTTTGAGATGTGGCCTGGTCATTGTGGGACCATGACACGAAGCCACCCAGAGGCCTTGGGCTTGGGTGGAAGGCCACGCTGAAGACAGAGGCCAGGCCTGAGAGTCCCTGAGTCACTGGATTCACTCTAGAAAACCCTTCAGCAGTGTCTACAATGGCAAACTCGAGGCGTGCTGTCTTTCTCCGTTCCTGCAAATCCAGCACTCAGGACAGAAGCGATGGTTCTGCTTTGCTTCCCTGCATAGGGTTACAGGCAACTCTGTCCTGTGCTTCACTTTGGTCCTGTTTCTGCCCAGGTTTTCCAAAAAGCAGGGTGGAAGGAGGACAGAAGCTGGGGTGTCGGAAGCTGCAAATGTCGCTGAAAGCGGCGGTTGGAGCAGTGCGGGATGGGCCGAGGTGCTTGGCGCTGAGATCACGAAGCCCCGAGGAGAACTTTGAGCTGTGTGCTCGGCTCTCGCAGCACCAGCTTACAAACAGGTGCCGGAGCCACTTCCACCGCCCTTCTGGGTTAGGAAGCCACAGTTTCAAAAGCACTCATGCCTCTGAGCTGGGGAGAGTGTGCGTAGGTGATGCTTTTCAGAGCCGGCCTCTTCTCATCTGTAAAGTAAAATGTGAGGACCGGCGGACTCCCCAGCCTTCATCATGCACAGATACTGACACCCAGACGCTACTTCTCTTGGGATGGGGGGCTTCAAGGAGAGGAATAATTTTTTGCACACTTAGCCAAATGCAGGGCTGACTAATGGAATCGTAGAGGGGACGCGCGGATATGGGGTCTGGGTGTTGCCTCGGAGCTAAAGGGCCAGGGAAAACTCAGTAGCTGAGAGGAAAGCACAGCAGTGGCCACAGAAGACACTTGCAGGGGGCCGGCAGGGGGTGCCCCAAGAAGAAGAAGGCAGAGTGATGATACAGGTCACACCCAGACTATCAAAAGGACTCTGAAAACCCTCTGCATCCCACGGCCTGGGGGACGGACCACGCACAGGAAAGGGGTTGCTTTGCGTGAGAAAGGTAAGGGAAGCTCTGAGAAGAAAGGGCGCTGTTTCGGAGGCACCTCCATCTGTGTGGGAAGCCCCACCGTGAGCCAGCAAGCCCACCGCGGCAGGCCGCCCCAGTCCATCCCCGCCCGTGGTGGGGAGGCCGCCCTGCGCCCACACGTCCAAGCGGCAGCTGCAGGGCCCACACTGCTCCCCGGAGCCTGATTTCCTCCACCATCTGTCCCACCTGCCTGGAACCCAGCAACAGGGCTGGGCGCGTAAGTACCAAGTGCACAGGCCGCTTCCAGGAAGTGCTTCCAGCACGGACCGGGAGTGGGCAGGGAAGCGGCAGCTGGAGCGGCCCTGCCCAGGGTCAGCACACGGCCCAGCAACCTCTGCTTTCTAGTCACAGGCACTAGGGTTGGTTAAATTTAACGTCTTTAAGTTTTCCTGAGTATTTCCAGGGAGAAAGGCCTTTCTCCCCTAGTTCTCTGCTTCTTGTACCTGCTCTCCACAGAGCGTTGAAGTACGAGGAAAAGCCTCCCAGAGATGGATATAAATAGAAGTTAAACAACGGAGGTTTAAAAGATTGTCGGTTAGAATTAGAAATCCCTGACAGAGGAAGCAATTTGGAATAATCGTTGTGTGGACATGTATAGGAGATTCAGGTCCAAGCTGCTGCAGGAAAGCTCTCCTAGTGTTACAGGCAGCTGAGTTAGAAATATTATAGGCAGGCAGGGCTGGGCCCTCCAAGGAGCCAGAGCAGAAGTTCAGGTACCTTGCAGCCTTGGAAGAGACAAACACCTCCTGCTGTGGGCCAAATCTCAAGACAGAGGCAAAGCAAATACAACCACACCCTAAGGATCCAGAGTCCAAACACTTCTCTATCACCCTGAGGGAGTCAGGAGTCAGCATCCCACCCCTACTGGAAGAGTCACTGCTGCTAAGCATGCCTGCTCGCTCCCCCATTTGCTCCTAATTTAATCAATTTTACCTGAGCAATTAATCTTATTGCTTAACCACAGTTCTGTCCCACCTTATGCCCACCTTGCAAATTCCCATTTTCCCCCACCTTTGACCCATCTAATCTCATGATTTCACTCTATAAAAGTCCCTAAAAAAGATAGTCTTTGGCAATGTGCTCGGGACCCCTTCTGTCTCTCTCAGACAGAAGCTTTCTTTCTCTCAATGAATATATTCTGCTTTTAACCTCCGTTGTTCCTAAAATTCATTCTTCAATTTTAGAGAACACGAACTCGTACTGGACATAGTAGGTCGGAAGTTTCATCCCCCTGTATCACTAACAGAACTAACCTGACTACACACAGGGCCGCGAGCAAGGGCTGCATGTGAAGAGCCTCCTCCAGCTTCGCTCTCCGTGATCTGTGTCTACCTCAGACTGAAACTGACAGCAGCCCTGCCTCCATTCCCCGCTGCCCCCATGTGTCCAGCACTCTGCATCCACAGTAAAGCTTGTTCAGTAAAGGTTTCCCCCAGAGTCCTGCAGGAACTGCTGATGTCCTCTGGATCCTCTGCACCTGTCTAGGCACCTGCAGCCCCCTCAGCGAGGCTTTCTTTAGCCAGGGCAGTGCCCACCCTGCTGCCTGAGTTGGCCACCTCAGTCCCTTGCCGACTTCCATTTCCTCTGTCAGGAAGTCCTTCCTGGTCCATGGCCTCCTGGTGACCGTCCCAGCACTTGCGCCTTCCTGATCCCTGGCCTCCCAGCCTTCCTGTGCTGAGCTGTGAGCCCCGCCGCTCTGTGCAAGCATGCAGCTGTGTTGGGGTTCCTGTGCACTTGGTACGTGACAGACGACAGCCACGACCTTTGCAGCTCAGTGCTCATCACACCCAGTGCCAGCCAGAAACCAAGCTGCAGGGCTTGGTTTGCCTTCTGGGTGACCCTATTGAGATGCAGACAAGGACATGTTCACGACATTGAGGGCACCTGTGAGGACTCAGTGGAAGACTGCCTGATGCAGAACCGATGACAGCGGCTCGTCTCCAAGGGCCGCAACCCATGCCCGTACTCCGTGGTGCGGAGGGAAAGCAGGTCCTAGGTAACAGTCAAAGCTTTGGGATGCTCCGCCTTGTGAGGCGTGGAGCGGGCTTTCCCTGTGACACAACCGGTGCTCCCCTGGCCCAGGCTTGCACATGACGTTGTTCCTCGACACGACCTTGTTCTTCGCTGCTCCGTGAAGGACACACTGTTGCACCGACTGGAGAGCAGCGCCACGCTCGGCCTGCGCCCCCGTGCCCATGATGGGGGTTGCCCTGAAGATGCCTGCCGCTGCCTCCTGTTTGTGGGGACTCGCTGGGAAGGCCCGTTTAGCACGTGTGGCACCTTGCACTCCCCTGCACAGCTTCCCGTGCGGCTGGGAAGCTCCTCAGAGGAGAAGCTGCACCGCACTTTCTCTCTCCCCACACGCATCTCCGTGTGTGAGCACACACAAGGTGGGGCTTGCACAACACCACACACACACACACACACACACACACACACAGACATGCACAGTGCTGGTGCAGCCAACATGATCAGCAGGAGCATTAAAATGTGAAAGGAAAAGAAAAACCAAGAGATGCTTCCCGAAATCACTGAATGTCCAAATTAATTTTGTTCAACGCAATCAAGAGACTTTCTATAGTAACCAGCTTCAGACCGTTTTCCCATCTTCCATTGGCTGGCGGTACTGAAGCTGCGGAAGCTAAGCTACAGCTCAGCTCAGCTCTAACTTGTCAGTGTTTTTCCACCTGCTTATGTGGAAGTTACACCTGCTTCTCTCGCTAAGGCACCGTAGGGCGAGACTACATCGCAGCGGTCCAGGGTGAAGCACGGCAAGCTACTCTGCCGCGACCAACGTATGGCATCGAACAGTTACTGTGTACAATTAAACAGTTGGCACGTCGCTCGTCTTTGGCATGTAAAAGTCAATTGAGTTTAGACTTATGTTGTTTATTGATGCCAATGTGTACTTCGCACCTCCTTAAATATATCAAAATTCCTTAGGCTGCCAAACCAAATCTGCCCTCCAGGACTAAAATGTGCCAAGGGTTTATTGAGATGTGCAAGCATTACTGGAAAAACTCGAGAAGGGCAAAGAGACTTTTTTCCTTGTAAGAGACTAAGGTTTCATAAGTGAAAGTGAACTACAGCTCTGGAACTTGGTGATGAGCTTGAGGCCACAGAGCCAAATCACATAACTCAGTACCAATTTGAGAATGATTGCTATGTGCCTCTGGGTATAATCCTGGCTTTCTTGACGCCTCTCTTGGCAACCAGAGTTGCTGTTTTAAAGCTTCAGAGCAAAGTGCGCCTATGAATTTGGAAAAAAGTGATTTTTGTGTTCATCACTGAGTGAGGATTAAGCAAACAGAAGCCCTGGGTGAATATTCAGATGAGAATGTTCTGGGTATGTAAACCAAACAGAAGCTCCACAGAAAGCATCCGACTGTGACTCGCTTGTGGCCTGGCAAAGTGTGACTGTTTGGTACAGACAGGAAGAAGTGATGCAGGCAACAGACACGCCTGGGTGCCAGTGGGCGGATGTACAGTTCTGGGGTATCACTATCTACTGGTATTTTAACTGACTCTTTAAAAACTAGGATTTCCACTGTAAAGTAGTGGCAATACACCATGAAGTTTAACAAGTGTCTATAAAGCCATTAGTACTAAAGTTAAAATTATTAGGTATAACCAATACCAGATTCTACTTAAAAGAGTTTTTCATTATTGTTAACCCTGGATACCATGGAGAAAGACCGGAAGAAGTAGTGCTAATTTACTGTACATGTTGCAATTCTATAGTGTCCACCATGGGAAAATCATATTTTAAATACTTCTCAGATAGAATAAATCATAAAGTGCCATAAAATACTGACCCACCATAAATGAAAACTACTGATATCCATAAATTGTGATTTTGCATTTTTTAAGATAAGCATATAGGCGACTTGAGTGAAAGCAGCCCTTCCATGTAGTACAGTCATGTGTATTTTTAGAGATCGTTACATTTACAGAATTATAATTAGCCCACGTACTATTCCACTGTAAGCCTGCTTCATCCTAACACTGTGATGAAATGAATGGTGAACATGGTGCCATGCAAGACCAAAATAAGCAGACCTTTTCTGCACTCTGAGCAAAATTCTATGTTGACAGTACTGTCAGTTACAAGTACAGGGTCGCTCACAGAGCTCCTAGCATCTTCAGCCTGCAGGTCTGAAACCCATGTCCACGGACCCTCCACTTCTGCCTCCCCTCCCCCCCACTCCGGGTGCCCGCCATGGGGCTTGCTGCTCGGCTGAGCCTGCCCGGACACTGGCAAAATCACGCCTCTGTCTGCTTACTTCATTTAGCTTCGCATGTTCCCCAGTCACTGGGACACATATGCAGGCAGGTCCCCATTTTCTGGGCTGAGTGACACCCCACACACGTCCACTGCTCGCCCAGTTCCCTGGACGGCCGACTTTTCCGGTCCTTCCTACCTCCTGCCACTGGGAGTGGTGCAGCACAAGTGTCTCTTTCAGACTCGCATCTTGATACTTTGGGAAAACATTCGCGGAAGCCAGATTCTGCACCTACTGGGATTATTTTGGGCACCCCTGTGCTGTATTCCACGGTGCAGCACATTTTACACTGCCACTTGCTGCTTTCCACTGTCCTGACAGTGGCCATTGTGCCAGTGCTATGGTGATGGTGGCCACGGAGACAAATTGTGGTTTGGGTTTGTATTTCCTGATGACTGGTGAGGGACAGCATCTGCTCCTAAGCCAGCTGCTGTCTCCTCCGTCTCCTTCCCGCGTCCTTTGCCCTTCTGACTTTGGTTTCTTTTACTCTCGTTGCTTGGGGCCTGGGCCTGGGTCTCAGGCGCAGCAGGCAAGGGCTTACCTGTGGGCTATGAACGCAGCCCCTGCCCACTTCCAACCAGGCTGCCTCTTCTTCGTGGGTCTGGCCCTCCATCCCCCGGGCACCCTCTGCTCTGTGGCCTGCCCTGTCGCCATGCAGGTTTTAGTCTGATGTAGACCACGTGTCTGTTTCTGCTTTCTCTGCCTGATTCTCCTGGGTCACAGTCAAGGAGTCACTGATCAACCCCATGCCATGTTTAATAGACTCGGGCCTCACGCCGAGGCCTTCAGTCCACTTTGGGTTGAGCTTCATGTATGGTGTGCGACGATGCCCACATCACGCTTTTGCATGTGGGTGTGCACTTTATCCAGCACTGCTTGTGGGAGAGAGCCCCTTCCCTCCGTGCTGCCCAGCATCACTTGCCTCCTTCGGGGCTGCGCAGCTCCACTGCTCTGTGCACGCTTGTGCTGGGCCGTGCTATTTTGGTCGCTTAGCTTTGCAATGTATTCTGAAATCAGGAAACGTGAGGCCGCCGGCTTTGTTGTTCTTTCTCATGACTGGCTGTATGGGGTCCTTTATGGCTCCACATGAATTTTAGGATTCTTTCCCTATTTCTATAAAAACACCATTCAGATTTCTGATAGGGGTTGCACTGAGTCTATAGATTACTGAGTAGTAGAGACATCATAACCACACAACATCTTCATATCTATCAGCATGCAATCTGTTGGTTGGGTCTCACTATGCAGTTCAGGCTGGCTTTGAACTCATGGCAATCTTCCTGCCTCAGCCTCCCAAACCCTGAGATTATAGGTGTGCATCACCATACTCAGCTTCTTTTTTCTTTCTTTCTTTCTTTCTTTCTTTCTTTCTTTCTTTCTTTCTTTCTTTCTTTCTTTCTTTGTTTGTTTGTTTTGCTTTCTTTTAACAGTATTTTGCAGTTTTCAGTATACAAATTTTTTGTATATTCCTAAGTACTTTACTCATTTTGACACCTTATAAATAGAATTGCTTTCTTGATTTCCTTTCTTATTGTTCAGTGATGGTGTACAGACATGTGAGTAATTTTTGTATGCTGTCTTTTTTATCTTGCAATCTGTTCTTACAGATAGTGGGGTGTGCATGTACACGTGCTGGTGTGATTGCTGGGAAATTTACACATAAGATCATGTCATTTCAAATGGAGATGATGTCATTTCTTTATTCCCGATGGGGACGCCCTTCATAGTTTCTGCTGTTTCCTTGCCCAGAGGCCCTGGCTAAGTGTCCATTAGTCTGAGGGACAGGAGCGGCAGAAGCGAGCACCCTGCACTGGCTCCAGCCCGGGGATGAAAGGCTTTGGTTCCTCACTGCGGCACACAACAGCTTGTAATTCCCTTCTATTTTGGCGCTGTTTAGGGTTTTTGTCAGGAAAGTGTGTTGACTTCCATCAAGTACTTTTTCCACCCTTGGAAATGGGCTGTGTCAGGCTGATTTTTGTGCAGAGCCACCCCTGCGTCATAGGAGTAAATCTCATGTTAGGGTTCTGTTGAATACAGTTTGCTAGATTTTTCATGAGGAATTTTGCATTTACGTTTATCAGAGATAGTGGCCTATACTTTTTTTTCTTGTGGTGTCTTTTTCTGGCTTTGGAATCAGAATAATTCTGGCTTCATAACATGCATTTGGATGTGTTCCTGCCTCTTCAATTTTTTGGAAGAGTTTGGGAAGAATTGGCGCTAATTCTTTTAAAAAATGTTTGGTAGAATTCACCCGTGAAGCCATCTGGTCCTGGGATTTTCTTTGTTGGAAGGTTTTTGATTCCTGCTTGAATTTCCTTACCAGTTACAGTTCTGTTCAGATTTTTAAATTCCTCATGGCTCAGTCTTGCTAGGTTCTGTATTTCTAGGAGTTCATCCATCTCTTCTTGGCTAACCATTTTGTAGGCTTCTCATGGTTCACTGTCATCAGTTTATCTTCTAGCTCTTTTATCTTCTGTAGCATCAGCTGTAATGGCTCCTCTTTAACTTATAATTGTGTTTGAGTCTTCCTTCTTTACTCCTTAGTCTAGCTAATGGTTTATAGTTTTGCTGAGATTTTTTTAAAAAGCAACCTTAATTGTATCTATTTATTTCTTTAGAGACAGGATCTTGCTATGCAGTTCAGGCTGACCTCGAACTCACTATGCAGCCCAGGCTGCCTTTAAACTCGGAGTGACCCTCCTGCCACAGCCTCCTGAATGCTGGGATTATAGACATGCACTACTTTGCCTGGCTAACTGTGTTCAGTTCTGCTCCAACCTGTATTTCTTCCTTTTTTCTACCTTTAGGCTTATTTTGTTCTTCTTTTTTTAGATCCCTGAATTTAGCTAGCTTATTAATCTGAGACCTTTTCTTTCTAAATGTAGCTGCTTATTGCTATAAACTTCTGTCTTATGTATCTAAGTTTCGACATGTTGTGTTGTTTTTGTCTTAAAGTGTTTTCCAATGTCCTTTTTGACTTCTCTGACCCACTGGTTGAAAATGTTTTGTATTTTCTCCACATACTTGTGAACTTCCTTCTGCTGTGGATGGGTAGTTTTATTCCCTTGAGCTGAGAAAACCTCTTGGTGTGTCAGTCTTGCAGATCTGTCTCGAGTTGTGTGTGATTTGTTGTGGGGATCGCTTGGTGTTTGCTAGAGAAGAGCACATGCCTGCTGCTGTTGGGCAGATGTCCTGTGTGTCTGGTGACTCGGTCTGCAGTGCTGTTCAAGACTCGTTTCCTTACTGATCTCTGTTTCGATATTCTGCTAACTACTGAAAACTGAGCATTAAATCCCCTTGGTATCGTGCAGCTATCTAATTCTCTCAGTTCTGTCAGTGTTTGTTTCATAATGGAGGTGCTCTGATGGGTGTAATAACATTTACAATGACACCTGCTTGGCAAGTTAACGCTTTGACCACTATAGAATGTATTTCATTGTCTCTCATGACAGTTTTTGATGTGAAGTCTTTCTGTTCTTCTGAATAGATCTTTTCAAAAGCTGTGTCCCTAAGTTCACTGAGTCTTCCTTTGGTTTGACCAAGTCTACTGTTGAACCCACTACTAAATTTTCAGTTCAGTTCTTGCATTCTTCAGCTCTAAGATTTGTTCGGTTCTCTGACGTGTGCTCTAATTCTCTGTTAAAACTCACTGTGTCCATGCACTTTTCCCGAGTCTCTATCTTGGTTACTCTGCATTCTCTGTCAGGTAACTGACACATCTCTGTGTATGAGTTTGTTTCTGGAGGTTTACTTTGTTCCTTTGCTTGGGCACTGCTGCTCTGGTTTCTTCACGTTCCCTGTGACTGTGTTTGTATCTGCATGTCTGAAGAAACAGCCTCTGCTCCTGGTGTTTTCAGGCTGGCTTTTTATCAGAAGAGACTTCCACTAGTCAGCCCAGCAAGTGATTCTGGAAGTCTCAAACTTGCTCTGTGGCCACTCCTTCTCTGGATGTGTTCCTCTTGGTGGGATCTGCTGGTTCTTTCTGCTCAGGAGCTCACAATCTCTTGCTCCCATGGGCATCTCCCCGCTGCAGAGAGGTCTTCTGGAGCAGCAGGACACCAGCCCACTGGAGGGCTCCTTTTTGTTCTCAGTGGCCCTAGGCATCTAGTGTATGCTGGTTCTCATCACTACCCCAGGTGGGCTGGAAAGAAAGCAGTCATGGAAGCCCCTGGAAGCCATGCAATGTTGGTTCCATACTTTCTCCTCAGGGAGAGCGGGCCAGGCCTTCCTGGCCCTTGTCTGCTGTATCAGAGTTGGCCTGGAGTGATGCCTTGTGCAGCTCCTCTGTTCTCAGTGGGCCCCAGGCATCTGGAGTGCCCAGGTGCTCCCTGCACGTGCTCTGTGAGAAGTGACACAGAAACTAGTCCCCTAGGTCCCTTGCCCCCCAAATCAGAACGCTGGATCTGAGGTGGGTAGAGGCTTCTTTTTCTTCCCAGAGAGACACTGGGAGCTGCAAGTTTCCTGAGAAGTCATGACACAGGCCTTCTGGCACCCATTCACGCAGAAATATCCTCCAATGCAACCGCGTGAAGTGGTGGTGAGGAGGATGGATGCACACGCTCTGCACGGATCAGTACCTGACCAACATAAGTGCTGTCGCCTTCTCTTCTGCCCCAGAAGGAGACGGTGCTGGCCCTGTCTCTGAGGAAAAGCCTTTGCAGACACTCAGCCTCCCGGCAGCTGGTTCTGGACAGCCCAGGCTCTGGCACTGTGAGACTAAGCCTGCCCTGCTGATAAGGAACCAAGTCCAGGTCACTCTGCTGTAGCAGCACAGGGAGCTGAAACACCTCCTGCCGCAGCCCAGTGCTGTGCAAGGAGCCCCTTCGCGGGTGACAGGGACTGGTCCACATGCCACTGAGTCAGAGCCTGGGAGAGAGATGAGAGGTCTGGGTGCGCCATTCTACTCTTGCCGACATCGTTGCCAGACCGGCTTGACTGGCCTTCCCTGAGTACCAGGTGCTTGCTGCCTAAACGCCACCGGACCACCTGAAAGCGTCAGCTTTCAGCCAGAGAAATGGGACCAGATGGCAGGAAAGGCAGGCCCTGGAGAACGAGGCCTCACGCACCTGGGCCGCACCGTCCCAAGCCAGGTGACGCTCTAGTTAATCCCACTGGCCTGGGATAGGTTTCTATCCCTTGTTCTGAGAGAATAAGGTTGATGGTTGGTTTTGGGTTATAGTGAGAGGACCGCTTAACTAGCCTCATAGATAGCTAACAGTCATACATGAACTAGCTGAAGCTTCCCCACCGGTTTCCACAATAAGCAAGCGCAAAGGCAGTAGAGTACAACGGCAACAAAGTTCAATTCCACTATGCCAGTTCTGACGTCCGTAATTACTATTAGACTCTGTATTGAGGGTGATGTTTTGCATTTTGTTCTTAAACTGACTATCTATTTTTCAATTTTGTTTTTGCAATGTCTCTGTTAGGAAGAGCCTGAGGAAACAGGCCCACATATGCTTTTATTGCTAACTCGGTACATAGATACTGATTGCGGAGACAATCTGTTCAGGGACCTGGGCGCTGTGCTGACCGTGGCATGGGGCTGCTGCCGTCACCACGCATGATGCCAGCTTCCCCTGTGAAGTGCTCAAAAACACGGGACCTAGGGTTCTCTTAGTCCTTACAGCCGAATAGACACATCCTAATGCAAGCTGCAGACACTGGTGGTGAAGACATTTCTCTTGGATTTAATTTCCCTTTGAAATGTGAAACATGAAGAATATAGAGCCTCAGGAATAACTTGAGATTTTTCTCCTCTGATACGACTATTAAAGGTGATATAAAAGAATTATTCTACAGCTTATTTCTATCTGCTAGGAAACAATTCAAACAAAAAATCCAGTGGACCTCTAAGATCCAGGGCACAATTTATCATGAGTAAGGAGATCACACTGTACCCTTTCAAGCTAACTTTAATTTTGGTTTCCAAACAATCTATATCTCGCTCAAGGTTAAAAGCACTAAAAGTACACATGAATGCTAAGGAAAATCTTAAAATTTCCTGAAATGCATTAGCCAGCCTATTTGTATAACAAGTGCCTTGTTTGTTTATGATGGTCCACATCATTAATCTAGATGAATAAACGCAGAGGTGCAGGCAGCCAGGCTGCTGCTCCGCCCATCACCCAGCAACCGCTGCTGATGGGTCCCAGGGCAGGCCGGCCCGCGCTCCCGCGGCAGCTGGTGCCCTTGACAGCAGTGCTGACCGGGCGGGACAGCAGGGACGCACGCGACTGCCGGTTTCCAGGGCAAGGGGAGGGTGCTTGCCTTCACCAGTTTCACTGATTTCACCCAAAATGCTAATGTTTGTCCCAACTAGCTGATGGGCACACCGAAGCTTCTAACAGTGTCTCTGTGTTCAAAAATACTCGGTTTCAACCCAATGTGTAAACAGCCACTGGGGAGACTACATGCTTTTATTCTTTAAAAACAATTCTGCAAACTTTGAAAAAAGTATAACAGTAACATGCACTTAGAATAAATAAAATATAAAATAATACAATGTAAATATATGTACAAAATAAAAACTGTGAGTGTTTTTCCCTATCCTCAATTTCCTAGAATTTCCTTCCTTCCTAAAAGGAAGAGTGTAGGTAATCCCTCTTCCTTTTAACATATTATACAGTCTTTTTTATTATCAAAAGTAACTTCAGAAAGAACTATAAAGTAAACCTGATCATACCAAAAAACCCTCCGAAATAAAATTATTAACAATGCATCCAAATATGTAATACTGAAAAAACAAAATCAAATGTTTTCTGTCAACTCACTATTTGAACACTAGGAGAGGTGTAAAGCAAACGGCTTTTAAACCTGTATTGACACTGTTTTATTGCTGGAGGGAAAGGCTGCCGCTTTTGTGAGTACTGTCTGGAAGCTCTGGAGGACTCTTACAGGGGTTCATGCGTGAGGAGAAGTCACTGGGGCTACTGTGCTTAGAAGTGCCGGGGGTCCCCAGGGCAGACCCACTCCTCGGCCCCCCAAGGGCCAGGGTGGAGGGGGAAGATGCTTGGGTTTGCCCGAGACCTTGGGAAGTGCCTCTCTTTCAGAGGTTTGAGGTTATAGTGAAAGGATCTGAGTCTCGCCAGCACAACCCTGCCCGCCCAGGTGGCTCAGTGCTGCCGGTGCCTTGTGGCAGGTGACGCACAAAGTGAAAGGCAGGGTACAGCTGTTCCCCTCCCACAGTGACCCTGAGACCACGCAGACGGGAGGCTCTGTGGGGAGGAAGCATGCGCACGGTCGCGTCTGTGGCCAGGCCATCTGAGCAGGTTAGAGTGATGTTCAAAGCCAGAAAAAGCCCCTTGGTAGTCAGTAAGAGGGGTTGCTTTGTCTTCTAGTCCTGGAGGAGGAGTGCTTTGCACTCTTACTCCCCTCTCTCAAAGCAGTCTCTTTACCTTAGGGCACTTCTCTTCTATGCAAAGCCCAGATTATAAACAATCATCAAAATAAAAGACAGGTAACAGGAAGGAGGGGGATAAGATGGTTCTCAAATAGGGGGGACCAAAATATGGGGAGGAAGGGGTGAAAAGAGTGATGAAGGAGCACTACCACAAGGAGCTGGACACCAGGGACTGCACGCATGGACTACTGAAAAGAAAAGAATCAAAAGCGCTCTAGAGCCCGAGCCACGAGTACAGACACCGGTGTTTCTGAAGGGCTCCAAAGCCAACCCCAGGGGTCACTACAAAATGTTGAGATTAGCGCTACCTCACCTCAAAAGCCTGGGCTCGGGCTGAGGCTGTCTTCCACTGAGAAAGCTTTTCCACTCAGAAGCAGTTCCCCCTGGTCATGCTTTTGGTTTTTACTGTTTATGAAGAAAAAGACGACAGGTTCCATATATCAACCTGCTCCCATCACACAGTGAGGTCCAGGGGCTTCCCAAGTTTGCTTCTGGGGACTCCGGTTTTATAGGACTGGACTTAGAACACAGAGGTTCTGCGATCACCAAATCGTCGCGGGAAACGCACCGTGAGCAGGGCGTACTTTCTTCTCTTAGGACGTCCGCGGTACTTTCAGCATGGGCTCCCCAGTGGGGATGGCCCTCTGCTGAGCAACTCAGTTCATCTGACCAGACAGCCCTCTGGGGACTCGGGGAGCCGAGGGGCTGTGTCTCATGGCACGCAGTCTGGAACATACATGCTGGCAAGCTGCTGGCACTGCGCAGGAAGCCTGGTTACCCAATCGCAAAGGGCCGCCACCTGGCTACCTGCCGCAGCGGGCGCCTCCACATCTCTTCCCGTCTCTGGTCTCCTTTCCGCCACCTGCTTCTCTCCCTTGTTTGAGTGCCAGCTCTCCCAAACTCCATTTGCAGGGGTCACTGCTGAAGACCTGTCCACTGCGCCTGAAGTCAGAGTCCTGATTCTGGCCTCCACGGCTCCCTGATCTGATTTCCCAGTCTCCTTTGCCCTGCAGAAAGGCTGCCTCAGTCTCCCAAATCCCAGCCTCTGCCCAGTCTCCTCTCAGCAGACGCCCTCCTTCCTGAGCACCCCCCAACCTCATCCTTCGTCCTGGGGTAGGGGACCCCACAGTCATTCACTGCCACGAGGGCCCAGAGCTTCCCGAGGGCTGCGCTCAGCACAAAACTGTCCCTGTGGCAGTGCAGAGAGGGCTCACTGTGCTGCTGGACAGGATGGACCCTGTCCTGGCAAAGGGACAGAATGAGGCCAGAGGGGCCTCAGCTTCAAGCTGGGCTCGCCCTTGCCAGGAGACATGCATCTCCTCCCCTCCCCTGCACTCGCACGGGACTTCAGGCAGGGAACACGCAGTACGGGATGTTGTCTTTGTGGTGTGAGGAGATTTTGTTCTTCTTTTTTCTGCCCTTTTTGCACTCTGTATTTCTCATATAAGAGAAGCCATGTGACACTTGAGCTTGGGTGTCTGATGTCATTTAACATCAGAGCCCCAAGGTGCATCCACCTTCTCACAAGCATATTCTTCATGGCAGAGTAGCGCTCCATTTTATGTAACACTGCAGTGGAAATTCTGTCCTTCAAGCTGGTGTCCAAGGTGCTGAGAGGGCTTGAAGAAACCTATCCAAAGACTGGCTGGGCCTTCAGGACAGAAACTCAGCGTTCCAGCCCTGTTTCATGCCAGCTGGGGCACAGGACATCCTGTCCCTGTGTCTCCAGAAGGGGACAGAAAGAACTGGAGAGGGGCGGAGGGCAGAGAGGAGGGCAGGGTGGGTGCCAAGAGATTCTCGTGGCCCAAACTGGAAGAGTGGCCCTGGAGGCTGCTTGTGGGTGCTCTGCCTAGGAGGGTGATCTGCCTGGTGCAGCGCGCAGATCTCTGGAGCGTGTCTGGCCCACAAGAGGCTGGTGGGGGGCGTCAGCCTCGGAGCTGGTCAGACAGAGCCCAGTCAGGAGAGAATGGAGCGAGGGAAGACGCATCCCTGCACCTGTTCCAGTCCTGACCCAGAGCGGGAGGAAGGCGGGTGTGCGGAGCCCCAGAAGCAGACTTGCCCTGCAGTCCACTACGTGTCCCCTGCGGCGTGGCTGCCTGGCCAGGGAACCTGCCTTTGAGCTCTGCCTTCCCACACCGGTGTCCCCAGCACTGTGCAGTGAGGCCAGGTGGAGCCAGGGCACAGGAGGCCTGAGGAAGCACAGCCAGGAGCCGCCAGCCAGCCAGCAGCAGCACTCCCGGGCGGCCTCCCGGCCAGCGGAGTCAAATTTCTCCTGGAGGAACAGCTTTGGCAGGTTGTGGGCCCAGCTCCTGTTTCATGCTGTTGTGTGGGAGAGCATAGGGCAGCGCAGCACCCCCGAGTGCACGTGGGCAGTGAGCACCCCTTCACTGGTGGTGAAGCAAAGGTGTCGAAAGATTCCAGTGCATGCGGCCTTGGAGGAGACGGTCTGACAGCTGCCCTGGCCATTCTCGTTAGCCTCCTGCTGGACTCCTAGGGCAAGTTCAGCTAGAACTCAAGTCGTCTCACCAGCAGGGATGAGGACAGTGAAACTGTCAAGGTTAACATTTACACAATGAAAGCGGGGAGGAGCGTGGAGCCAGTGGAAAGGGGGCCGTGGGCTGCACCCTCCTCCCGTGCTCCCGTGCAGCAAGAAGGTGGCTGAGTACCCTGTCACCTGACTGCCATCACCTCACTTGTGAGCCTGTGCAGGTACCAGAACCCGGACCTTGCTTACCACCTGGCCCCCAGAGTTGCCCCCAATGCTCTGGCCAAGCAAGGTAACAGCTTATTAGCTCAAGGTACCTGAGGTCAACTCAGACTCCAGAATCTTCTAGAAATGAGCATGAGGACAAAGCCTCCAGCTGTGAGGAGCTGCTGAGGCTGGAAATGATCACATGTGCAGGGCTGGGGCGCGGCCGTCCTGAGAGCAAAGAGCATCCGGGACAGCCATGTGAAAGAAGCCAATTCCGCCCAGGAAACATTAGCCCCAGGACAAGATGAGCAGTGGGCTTCTCAGATAAGTGGGTGTTGCATGACCTTAACTTGCAAAGTGTATAAATAAATGCCCTATAGTGAGAGGCAGTTTCTTTCCTCCCACCCGGAGAGAGAGGGGGCTCCCCCCGAGCCCAGCTTTTGGTCTTTTATTTTCCCATCCTGTCGAGGTCCTTCGCCCCGGAAACCTGGAGAGCTGCGCGGCAGCTGGGATATGTTTCTCGCTGACATCTGGGTTATTCACTGCTCCTTCAGTCTCGGAGCCCACTGCCGGGAAGCTATGTGGCTCCACCTGAGCAGCTCGCTTGCCTGTGAGCTGGGACCAGGATGCCCATGCTAGGTGAGCCCCCTGAGCCCGGGTGAGCTCATGTGCGGAGGGCTCTGCCAGTGCTTGCCATTCCTACAGCCACCGTCCTTGGTCTTTTCAGTCTGGGTCTGTCCCACAGGCCAGGCCAGCTTTGAGGGCACCATGCAGAGCCCATGCTCGGAAGGCCCAGCAGCACTCAGGGCCCCAGGCACTGTGAATCCTGCCCTGAAACTCCTGCTCCTTCCACTTGCGAGTCAGAGACCAGGGAGGAAGTGGCCAGGACTGGGAGATTGCAGCTCGTGGGCAGGGGCCCTGCTCCGGGCCACGGAACGTGGGTGCGCCCTTGCCTTCTCTGGCCACTTCGCACCCCAGGTGCCCCTCTGTGCCCTGCGACTCTGGGGAGTGTCAAGGCTTGGCGCACATCTCAGGGCACCTGGAGGGGGAAGGGGGCAGCCGTCCTCCCAGCCAGGGCCCAGGCTCCCCCACCCCTGGCCATGGCGGGGGTTTGGCCAAGGCATGGGTGAGACCTGCAGGGACCCGCAACGCTTGCGCTGTCTCATAGCACTCCGGGCCTGGAGGAGAGGGGCTTCTGTGGACAGGAAAAGCACCAGCACGGGGCCAGGTGGCCAGCACAGCAGGGTAAGCCCCACTTCCTCCCGGGGGCCTGAGCGCAGGGCATGCATTTCCCCATTTCATGGGCCCTGAGAGGGCCTCAAGGCTCACTCACTTTTCACTGTGAAGTGACAGAGGACAAGCCGTGGACAGTGGAGTGACAACTACAGACACCACACCTGAATTTGACAGAGCAGGTTCCTGGGCCTCGTATGAGCCCCACGTCCCTGGGACAGTCACCCTCTCCAGCCCCTGCTGGAAGTCACCTGCCACCTCCCCCTTCCAGAATTCTTAAGTCTTAATTTTTGGTATTTTGGATAAAAGAATGGATACACAAAACACCAGAAGTTTTTGTAGGAGGCTTTTCTAACATTCAATAGCCCAGTTGGACAGCAGCGATTCTATCTGAGGAGGGTCTGAGTAACTTAAATATTTGCACATGCGGCATGTTACCACGCCACGGTGACCTAAGTTCTAATTCTTCAACCATGGTTGGAATCCACGCTGGTTCTGTAGCAAGCCCTGCAGAGGCTGCTGGTGACAGGCTGAGTTTGTGGCTGTGGGGTACAGTACCACACTGAGGGGTGACGGAGAGGATGGGGCCGTGGTGATCAGGGTTGGCAGCAAAGCTGGGCTCGTCCACGGTCACCAAGTTGCTCCACTACAAAAGCAGGAAGCGTGAGCCTGGTAAAGGCACAGAAAGACCATGTCGACAGCCCCGCGGTGATGCTTTCAGTTGGGTACAGACTTTGGGCTTTTCATTTCAACATTCTTCCCAGCTGAACCATTTTGTCTGAGAAATGATCAGCTGGTTTATGTTTTCTGATTGATTAATGTCACCAGGGTGCTGCCAAATTTGAAACTGCCATCCTCACGTCCCCCACCGGCCTTGCCGCTGGTTTAGAAGTGCGCTCGAAGAGAGGAGGCTAATTCAGGTTCCAGCTGGGCAGCTGGGCAGCTTGGTCACTGGTTGAAAGGAAAATTAGGAGTTGAATGCAGTTTGAGAGAATAGATTTTTTTGGGAAAAGAAAAGCCAAGATAGCTTAAAATTTTTAATGCACCCAACCAATGCTGTGTTGCAACTCTACAGGTATCCGTGGCTGTGGCATCTGCTGCCGACCAAGTCCATGCTTTCCTTCACGGCAACAGGTGAGCAGCACACGCAGCCCAGCAGGGTGCTCTGGCCAGGAGCCTGGCTGCATGCCCCGCCTGGGCACACTTGGACTGAAGCTGAAGGCGACCCTGACCCCGGGCAGCCCGGGAGCACGTCTCCAGGGCCCGTGTTCGGCACACGACCATGCACACTGGCCAACACAGCCGAGTCTTAAGTAGAGCAGAATCTGAGTCAGCTTCTGATGCTGCCAAGTTTCAGATAGGAGTCAAAGCCCCGAAATGCAGACCCGGAGGCAGCACCCGCGAATAGCCGCTCCGCGCACCGGGCGTCTGGCCGAGCAGGCTGCTCCGCACCGCCCCACCCTGCTGGCCGGCCTTGTGGCAGGCAAGAGAGCAAGGAAGCGGCTGCACTCCATCTGTGCTTGGCACGCACAGCTCTGCCTGCCCTGCAGTGAGATCTCAGCCCCAGCACGGCCACCCACACCCCTCCCAGGAGTGCCGTGCGCGGACCTTGATTGACACTGCACCCTTGGTCCTAGCCACAAGCGGATGCGTCAGTTTGTCATGTCCAGTTCTGCTGAACAACCTCGACTGAGCACTGGCCACTGTTCCTCTCAGGACACAGGAGTTTTGCCAAGTCCAACTTTACCAGAGGCCACACATTTCTCAAGTTGTACTATCTGTGGCCAGCAGCTCCTCTAATCAGCAACAAAAAGAGGAGACTCCCTTCCTCCTTGCCTTGCTGCCTTTGGTCGGACAGAGTGTAACGGCGCGGGCGTGCATGCCAGGGACTGCAGCTTACCCCTCTAGCACAACTCGGGCTAAACCACGTAAAAACTGCCAGGCTATTTCGGACTGGGCAGACAATAGTGATCTTTCATTCTGTGAATAATGTAAACAGGGAATATATTGCTGAAGTCAAAGAAAATGAGAAAAAACAAAATAAAATTAATTGCCCAGAGAGGAAAAAAAGAGGTGTAAGGTTTTCTCAGGACGAGCAGCATTTGTTTACAGACTGAGTTTAGGGTTCAGCCTTCCCAGCGGCAAGGCTGTGTCCCTTATCATTGGTCTCAAAGGTTTGATTTTGCAGCCACAGAGCAATGGTGAAATTTGGTGTCCTGGATAAAATCAGGCGACGCTCTAGTCAATATAACTTCATGCCACCAAATTACAACAGATTATTTAGAAAAAAACAAAACTTGAAAAAAAAACTTTAAAGAAAGGCCATTCTAGTGTGTGCAGTGGTGTCCCATTTATGATCTTTCTCATTATTTTGTGAGAACTGCAAACAAAAAGCTGACTTCTTAAAGAGAACACATATATAAATGTCATATAGACTGTGCAGTTAACCTTTCTATATATTTGCTTTATTGCCTCTCTAAACAGCCAATCATATATCTGATCATCAATCTATCAAATTATTAGTGAATATTACAGAAAGAGGCAGGTATTAGAACACTTGACCTCCAACCACTTCAGCCTGCATATCATTAGCTAGAGTTCAACATTTGTTTGTGGTTATTTATTTGAAACAGTGTCTTGCTGCGTAGCCCAGGCTGGCCTCAAGCTCCCAGCAGTCACCTTCCCTCCTGAGTGTTGGAATTACAGGCACGTGGCACACCTAGGACAGGTCTCTTTAAACAAAACAAAACAAAAACACACCACATTTGTTGAGGTAAAATTCACACACTTCCTTATGATTCATTTTTCTTATAACAACATTTACTCATTAAAACGGGTGTCACATGAAGCTTGTGACTTTCAGATCTTCAGCTGATAAATAGATTAAAGCTTTGAAATAATCAAATTTTCAAGTTTGGAAAAGCTCACAGAGGCTTCCTCCAACCCTAACTAACAAGGAACTCCATTATGAGAATAGCAGGCGATGTAACTAGGAACTTCTTCTTTAGATCTGAGTCTTTAAGACGTGACATCAATCCGTAGGATGGTCCCCTGCAGGCCCTGTGGTGGTCACAATGCCACCCTTGGAAGCAGCACAGCCATGTGGTGCTTGTGGGTGCTGGTTGGTGTGTGGCCCTGTTACACCCACTGCTGTCACCTTCACCTTTCAGGTGCCCCAGGCTGAGGAGCAGGGTGTCAGGAGCTGTGCACCCCAGGTCAGAGAGCACTTGGGCTGAGCCCTGCCGAGTTCCCCATCCTGTGAAAGGCTGGGGTAAGAAAATGCATGCACGGCAGTTTTAGAGTGGCTGGATACAGAGCAGTGATAACTACCATGGCCTGTCTACCCCCACTCCTGCAAGATAAAGCCAAAGACTACCATTTTAGAAGGCAACAAAGATTTTCTCTGGCGGATACATTTGCATATAGAAAATATCTTGCAAAATATTGCCTCAGTATTATGTTCTATATTCAGGTAGGTAGAAACTTTTAGAAACTACTGCGTCAGGAACGTCATGATATTTGTCAGTTCCAGTTCCTGGCTGCACGATAATGTCAGTTGCCCATTTAGGGAATAAACAGAGCCTGAAATAACATGTGTGAATAAAGATATCACCTGACCGTGAGCTCAGTACCAAGCAGCTATGCATGTGGTTACCAAAAAAACTCATGCATATACTCTTACCTCCAAGGACAGAAGCATTCTCTCTGCACCCTGGACTCCTCTGGCCTATGGACCCCTTCTCGGAGTAAGGCTTTCTGACATACAAAATAAAATACTCTAGATTTCAAAGGCCACAAACTGCTCTGAAATGTTATCAAATGATAAACTTGTTTTTGATAAAGTATTCATGCTTCTTTATCAACCTTTAAGTACTGAGGATTGCGGTGGACTTAATACCTACTTAATGGAAATGAAGGAAAATGGTATTTTGTCGCATTTCATGATTGTGTCTAGAGGACAGTCCTGGCGGCTCCTGGACCAGAAGCCGGTGCTCAGCAGCAAAGCACGGACCTCCACGGAGGGCAGCGCAGACAGATTCTCCCACCGGGCAGCGGGGCCTCTGACTTCAGCGGCCCTCCAGCTGCCTTTCCGCCCTGCCCTCAACCCTTCCTGCATCTACACTCCCAGGGTTTTGGCCTGCACGGCTTCGTTTCAGTTTTCCTCTGTTGTCACTGCCCAAGTAAGAAGCTGCGAGACTAAAGAATGAAAGATGCAGGAGACTCCGGGCGGGGGCAGGTCCCCGCGCTGCTCAGAACTGTCATCTCACCACCACCCTTGAGGCCCACCCCATCCTCAGCTTTGCTTCCTCACAGAGACTTCGAAGACCACAGCTCCCACCCCCCGGGGGTCCCCTACTGCTCTGCGAGTCGGTCCATGTTCCTTCAGCACTTGGCCCTGGGGGTCCTCTCCTCACTGAGCCGAGGAAGTGTGCAGGAAAGTTTCTGCTGGTCTGTATGAGCGCACACGCTGCCCACACTCAATCTTTTTGTTTGAATTTTATTTTTTGATGCTGGAGATTAAACCCTGGGCTTCATGCATGCTAGGCAAGCATTCCACCACTGAATACCCTTTTGACACAAGGGTATTGCTGACTTGCCCACACTGGACTCAAAATCATGATCTTCCTGCGCGGTCTCCAAGTGGCTAGGGTCACTGGTGTGTACCATCATGTCAGGCAACACCCTTGTATAATGCCCATCCTATCGGTAATCGTGGTGCAGATCACCCACACTGCTGTGGGAAATGGAGGCTACTGTTCCTTATTAACACTGGAAACTAGGACGGACCATGAAGACAGGCCGCACAGCGCTTACATGGCACATACCCAGTGCCAGAGCCTCTTCCAAGCACTTCACATGTTCACCTAATTCTCTCATCCACCCCACAACAGGGGCACTATCTTTATTCCCACTTTAAAATGAGGCAACAGAGGCACAGATAAACTAGTAAACAGATGGAATTTGAAAGCAGACGCCGTTTCCCGGATCCAGTATGCTTCACTGCTGTACCATTCTCTCGTTGGTGACATTCACAAAGACGAGGGCTCCGCATCTCTGTCTGTAGACCTACATGAAGCCACGGCCAGACCATTAGCTCCAGTCTTCTGACAGCTACACCCCTGGGCCGGGTAATCATTAACTCAGCGCTTGGGCTGCTTGGCTTTTACCTCACTACTGGCAGCTCCCACTCACCAGCACTCGCCGTGTGCCAGAGCTGGACTAAGGACTAAGTCCGTAACAACCCTCGGGGGCAGGAAAGGAAAGCGGGGCTCTGTTTAAACAGCAAAAGATCAAGCAGTAAAAGAGCAGGGGAGCTGACCCACAGCTGTCCGACTCCCAAGCCACAAGGAGCGGAGACACTGCTAGCTGGGCACAGCGCTGGCCTAACCTGCGCCACAGACACTAACAAACCAGCCAGCCCAGGTCTCACTGCTCCCCCAGAGGTTTCACCTTACTCCTTCAACGAAGTCAGGACTTCCTTGAAGGGAGGGTTATTTCTTATGCTTTCTCGCTGATCGCACGTGGTTTTGATGTCTGGATCCTATGCATCACTGAAAAAATCCTTTCATGGATCCGAGTGGCATTTCTCAGAATTCAGCCTCGTGTAGGATGAAAACGCAGGGAGCTCTTGTTGGTGCAGACCTAGGAATTTACCTCCTGTCTTCCGGTTCAGCTTCCTTATCATTCCAACTGCAATGCAGCTAATTATACAGAGGTTTCAAGATTAAAAAGCAGTAACATCTGTCAAATATTTATTATAGTTTCTGTTGCACAGCAAGTAATAAGTGCTAGTTTCTCAGTCCCTTTTCTCTGAAATAGCCTTTTTTGGCTGTGTCTATTGTGATTAACTTTAGGAGACGATTTTGTGAAAATGTTCACTAGTTGTGCAATAGTTGTGATACACTGTATGCAGTTTAGTTTCTTTTTTGCTCAAATTCAGCTAAAACAATAAACACCAGCTTATTTTAGGGCTGAGAAAGAATTCCATCTGAGCTAGTAAAGCAGTTCCTCTCTCAACCAAAGCAGTAACAGATCTGCAAACATGGAAGGCCTGTGTGGTCAGCAGAACACTGGCCCCCAGTGATGTCCACAGCACAATCTGGAACTTGTTACATGTCACCTCACACAGTAAAGGATAATAAACTTAAGATGGAATTAAGGTTGTCAATCAGTTGGCTTTTGTTAAGATTTGGATCTAAAATGCCCCCCAAGTCTTATGTGTTCACAGGTGACTGGATTATGGGGTACTGTACTCACCTGGGGATTAACTTGCTGATGAGTTCCTAGCTAAATGTGCCGTTAGGAGCCAGGTCTTGGTTGGAGGAGGTCACTAGAGACGTGACTCCTCTATCAGGCCCTTCCACCATGCCATTTCTCCTCGGAGCCAGCCAGCCACCGACTGAACCCACTGAAACCATTACCCACACAAACCTCTCCTCGTGAGTTGGTCCCTGGTACCAAAATAAATAAAATGAAATAAAATAAAATAAAATAATTTCCTGGCTCTCCAATCCTTGTATTACTAACCAAACTCACCACTGGAACACCCAAAGGGAAACTTCTGATGAGCTTCAGGCTTCTTCCACCTCGCCACAGACCGGCCTGTCCACACAGGGCTTCCCACTGCAGCTCCTCCCTCAGCACAGCCAGGGCCCCTAAGAACCCAGAGATGCACATGTGCAGCCCAGTCCAGCTCCTGCCACGCGTTGGTCTCTCTCTCAAGCGTACTCTATTTATTATTATTACAGGTTTATACACTTCACTTCTCTCACTGCTCCTTGATCAAAGCGGGTTGATAGGTTCACAGCACTTCGGTGCCTTCCTCTCTATTTTTCTACATATGGTAATACCTCTGTGCACCAATGTTTCTGTTCATGAACAATTCGGTTTGTAAACAGCAGCAGTCTGCAAAATGTTTGTTTCCCTCCTCGAACTCTGCACTGGGTGCTGAACAGAACACAGCTGTCTCCCCAGGCTGTGTGAGGCACCGCTGTGTTTGAGGTGTTCTTCAACGGAACATTACACAGCAAGCTGGGGAGGCGCCCTCTACCTGAAGCATGTTCTTTCAATTTCTAGGTGTCTCCTTCCTTAGTGCCTAAGTCTGGTGAATTAAATTAGCTCTGAAGCTATATCTTTTTTGGTTGAAGAAACATGACATAAAAGAAGTGTGAGGCTGTGGTTGTTCAAATGGTCATGGCCTCATCCAGGATAACAGTAGATTTCTACAGATTAATGCGCATTATTCAAGGTAGGAATTTCACTGTTGCTCAGTGAAGAGAAGCACAAATAAACCAACTCACTGATGAACTGTTCACACAATATTTGTACCTTGAAATCTTTGCTTCAATATTATTGACACGGGATTTCTTATTAGCATATTTCTGGCAAGAAATGATTGAGACAAGGTTTTAATCAACATCGAAAGTTAAAGAAAAGAAAAAGTTAGAATCAACAGTAAAACTTATGATTGCTAGTTTATACCAGAAAGTATTAACAACACAAAATGTTAATTAATTTCTAATTCTCTATTCTATTATTTAGTTTCCACTAAGGTTGATTGGACTTGATCCATCATTTTACGGAAAATTAATTATTTCAAATACATGCACCACCTTATGCAACCTGCCTGATTTGCATTGAGGAAAATTCAGCAGAAGTAATTGAGGCACAAGCAAATACTGGCACTGACTGAACTCAATTTTCATTCCAAATTTCTGCAAAATCCCAAGGCACAACAATATCAGATGCAAAGGGGAAAACAAACAAAAGCAACGTGAAAAGGGAACATGAAGAGAGAATATTACAAGAATCAGAGAACAAAGGGCCTGCAGAACCATTGGAGTGCTGCAGAGGAGCGGGAGGACTTCGGCGAGGCAAGGTGGAATAAGATATCATATGGCATCCTGACAATTGATGTCTTCATTTAAATGTAAGAATTTACATTCTAATTAGAAAGAATTTACATCTTAATCAGAGGCAGCTGTATTATCTTGTTAGTGTTTTTCCAAAGGTAATGAACTAAAGTACTGCTGTGCTTTTTCAACCAGAAACTAAACAGACAGCATTCAGTGCTATTTTATAGCTTACCTGCTGTAAGCTGTTATTAATATTTTCAAAGATTAAATTCTAACTAAGATCTTTGAGAAGTGAAAACTGTATCTGACATCACTAGAATAGTCTGATGAGGAGTTATTTAAACAAATCCTTTCCTAACTTGTATTTTCTATGTGCTTATTTATCAAGCTAACGGAAGCCTCTCGTGGTTTATTGATATAATATTGTTTCCATTTGGAGGCTGTGGAGAGCTGCTATAGCAGGTCTGCATTCCATCCTGGCAAGACCTGGTCATTCTCAAGCCTGGGTTTGGCTCTGGGAGATCACTCACTGAACAGAGACTATTTATTAGGAAGAGCATTTAGTACTCACTGAGTAACAAGGAAAGCTAACATACTTTAAAAGAGAATATTGGCCCGTATTTTATGTGATTTTATTATTACCGCATTGGTAAAATCTAAAGATAGGGTGCTTCATGAGCATACACAATTGTGATGGTAGCTGGCTGTCACGGTTAGTGATTTAAAGGCAGTAACGCCTTCTGAGTCACACTGTTTCAGTCTAGGTTGTTCCTAATGACGGTAACGAGACTTAGGTGCTGGTGGTTGGTGCTGCTGCGGAACCAAGCCCATCATTCATATGAGAATCAGTGTGAGCTCACTGACCCATGGTCTAGAAGAAATTGGGCTTGGCCTAGAAGAAATCAAGCGGGAGAAGATTACAAGTGTTAATAAAAATGTAAAATGCCACCTTTGTCCCCAGCACTATGCATCTTTAGGTTATTGATACTTACTTTCATCAGCTGTACCATTAATATGAAGTTGCAGTGCAAGAGCGTGGATAATTTGTAGGCATATAATTTATCATTGTGGAAAATGATGTTTTCCAAAGCAAAAAGGGAAAGAATAAAAGACCAAAGACATACCTGCCAGTTCATTAAATAAATTACAAACTTGGTTAATCCATTCAAAATATTTAAAAAATACATGATAAGAGTCTAAAATATTTCTGAGGTACATATTTAGTCTTTATTATCATGCTGACTTTCTGGATCCATAAATACAAAAGAAAATCAGATCTCATACATACTGGCTTTGTTTTTAAAAACAGAATAATTCCAGGTGACTAAAAAGGGATGAAATTAACGTTAAGGTGGCATTTTCCTAACCCAGGCCACTTGGATGACAAAGCAAAGAGGAAGATCAGTTCACCGGTGCCTTTTACTGCATTTCCCCTAAAGAACATTTGTAGAGGAAGCAGTTCAGGTGGCTGACTGGAAGGTGGCTGTCGGAGAACCAGCCCACCTGGGGCGGTCTGTCTGTCTGTCTCTTTTGTGTATGATGTGCCAGGAAAGCACTCAGCACTGCCCAGTACACTGGGCCTTCATTTTCAAAAGCACTTGGTATGTTTCTGATTATCTGTTGGTTTTATGGGACCTGTTTGCTTTTGAGACAGAATTCCTGAGAGCAAAGTTTGTTTTATTTCTCTTATCTATGGATGTTTCGAGTGCAACAGGACAGACTTCCTGGCAGAGGCAGAGCAGCCTCCTGCCCCCGCTGCACGCAGCCGGGCTCACGCTCACTGGGACCACACTCATTGCGGCCCGTATGGGCTTGGACCCGGCGAGGCCTCTGGCTGCCTTACTGCTCTCTCCTTCTCGGACTCCAGCTCATGCCCCCACCCCAGCTGACTCCTGGGTGCTGGATCCAGGCTCCCTGCAGGTCACAGCCTGAGCCATGGGTCCTTGCAAACCACCACCCTTCGAGCTCTGTTAGCCACTGGCACAAGAGAGGCGGGGCCTCCCACCTGACCTGTCACTCTGTGGGTCTTGCCCTTCTCATCTGTAAAACCAAGGGAGAAGTTCGTTGCCCAGTGGCCCTGCGCTGACTGGTGGTGAGTATTTTGGATGTTGCAGTTATTGTGTTCCTCCCGGCCCACGCTGCTCTCCTCAATCACAACCCCGAGTGTGTTCTTGCCTCTTTGTGTCCAGCCTTGCCCCCTCCCCGAGCTGCCCTGGTGATGCTGGCCTGCAGGGACCTCCTCCTCCTCCATCTCTGTCCTCAACAAATATTTAGGGAGTGCACTGTGTGCTGGGGTGCAAGGAACGGACAGGAGAAGCACAGCTCCGGCACTGCAGGGGCTCACAATGCGGTGGGTGAGAAGCTAGAGGAAGACCAAAGACGGTGCTGGCCAGGCCAGCTTGTGGAGCGTGCGCATGACAGCTGACATGGAATGATCACAGAGGGCTCACTTCCTGTGGCATTCGTGGCACACAGCAATAATCAGTAATCTAACCCATTATGATCCTCAATTGGTATCCGACTCATTCAAGTTATAAATCTTGCTTCCCAAACCACATGGCAGAACCACCACAGTGAAGGAGTGTGTTTTGGTTGATTCAATGTGTCAGCCTGAGAAGTCTAAAAGTTGAACTCAGCAGTTCTATGTCCTGCAGTGCGGAGGACGCACTGCTCTGGCAGACTGGGAGGCTCGTGTCTATTTACCATTTCATACTTCAAACAGGGTGCGAGCTTCTCTGACCCCATTTTGCTCAAGATGAGGAAACAGGCCAAGAACTGGGATCAGATACTGCCCAGTGGCAGACAAGTTGTAAGGGCAGAGTTGGGACTACAAGTCTGTAGATAGCGAAGTGCAGCATGTCACCATAAGCTCCTCGGAATCGCAGATCAGGCTGTGTAGGAATGGTGTCACCAGAGAGCAGTAAACAGTCCTTCCCCTACACCAGGCACTTAACAAGAATGTGGTGAGGAACAGTGGATGCGTGGACTTGGGGCTTTCAGAAGTCCTCACACTTCCCTGTTCTAGCGCAAACTAGATTCGTCTCTGGAGCTGTCTCTGGAAGCCACCTTGCTTAATAGTATTCAAATCTACTTTCTAGTGTGATTTTTCCTGTCTCATTCCCAACCACAGCCAGCAGTACGCATATGCTTTCCTGCTTAGGACGCCGGGTTCTGGGGAAAAGCCACCGCAGCAACCATCCAAGAGGAGCTCACCCTGCTTCACTCAGAGAGAGGACTTTGACGCCAATGCTAAGGATATTCAGTATCATGGTCTACAGGGCCAGACAGGCCTTACATGGCAGGAAGTGTAATGAAATCAACTCATCAAGGGCCTCCCTTTGCAGATGGAGTTCACCTTCAGGCATGCGAAAAACTAAGAAGACGTGGAAGAAAAATGGAGAAGATAGGTCACGTCTTCATTTCAAACAGAATTATGAAGGCAAATAACACTGGGCTGAGTGTGAGCAGGGGACAGCATCCAGAAGCACTGCTGCCCAGGGGCCAGGAAGTCCGCCAAGGACGGCAAGACAGCCAGCCCCAGGCGGGGAAGCAGCGGCCACAGGCCAGGGACCGAGCAGCCGCCAGGTGCTCCTCAGGGATTTCCCCTGGGACTTGCGACCTGTAGAAGTGCAGAGGAATAAACTCCAAGCCACCACATTTGTAGCAGTGAACTATGGCGCTACAGGAAACCACAGAGAGGTGCTTACACATTATTCACACAATAGAGGGAAATAAGAAAACAACTCTGCAACTCTTCCAGTAGAACGGATCAATTCCTACCATGGAATTACATGGACTTGTATGACTCACAGGAGACGCTATACAATGATGCTCTGCTACACACCAATGACACAGTAAGTAGCACTAAAATTTCCACATTTATCACACAGAAATGATTCAGTACCACTTGTATATGAAAATTTAGTTACACGAAAGGTGACACACACACCTGGTAAAACGAAGCCTTTGCAAAGTTGGTGTTCCCAGTAGTATGTTAAGAATATTAGATGGCATTTCTACTAATAAGAACTATAGGTACCAATTATATATGGTATCAAATATTATATATGTATAGAAATATCCTGAAAATTTAACATGTAGATTGTCAAGTATTTATGATATTTAAATATCATAAAGATTAAATTTTTTTGCTTCTAGAAAAATTTAACATTTTGATTACAAGTAGCCCACTTTTGCTTTGAAAAAATATTTTAAAATAAGATATATCTATTGCTTTATTTGTTAAGAGAGAGGCACCATAACTATAGTTGCAGAGAATTTTTAATCTTTTTTTGTGTGTGTACAGGGGATCAAACTCACAACCATGTGCTTGTCGCACAGGCGTTTATGCCGCTGAGCTAAACCCCTAGCCTGAGAATTTTTAATCTTTGCAGTATCAGTTAGAGAAGCCACTAACATTTTCAAAAACACTGCATCTCCATGTTCAAGGGGGTGCAGGAATAGTTTTCAAATCTGTCCCCACCTGAAGCTTTCAGTGAGAATGCAATTACAGGCACAGTCATGGTGACTTTAAGGGTCTTAGTTTTTAGGCACTAAAATTGACCTTGAATTGCTGAATGTCATGTATGAAATCACAGCAATGTTTCATCTCAGTTAAACTAGAAATCATTTCAGGAAGTGAAAACAGGAGTGTTGTGTCTTCTGTTGGAAACAAACACATATTTTCTCTTAGTAACAGAAGCTTTTTCAACAAAAACCACGGTGCCAGCTCAGGACGGGACCGTGTCGGTGACAGTGGCTGTTCCTGAAAGCACCAGCACACATTCCAGTTCCGGCCCTTTCTACCACCCGCTGCCTTCTTGGCCCTCGGTTTCAAACACTGAGACTTATTTTAGGAGAGGACATATCAATATACCAGTTCTTCCTCTTCAATCAGAAAACACTCTGATTGCTTTAAAAATACAATCACGTGAGACAGTGGCACAGGTCATAGAAACGACAGAACCCCAGGGTGGCCAAGGTCCACAGAGGCCCAGGGTGCCTGGGGGAGAGGGAGGTGACAGCCTCTCGAGGCTCCTTTCTTCCCAGCTGCTTTGCCTTTCAGCAAAATGGTGACAGTCATGGTATTATGCTAACTGCCTCACATCCACTCCTATATGAAGCAAGACATAAGTAGGCAAATCACATTAAAAAAAAAAAAATTCCAATTTGTCCCAGTTTGGAGGACACTGACCAGCCCCTTGGATCGCCTGTGTCTGCCACCACCAGCAGCCCTCCAGCATGCATCCACAGAGGCCAGCCTGAGCCTGGCAGGCCTCACAGGGGCTCCAGCCGCCTGGCAGTTGCTGGGCAGTGGTGGCTGTTCACAGGGGACAGAGCGTCACATGCCTGGCAGTCTCAGCAACCCTTACCTGGCTGCTGCAGGCTCAGCCACTGGGCGGCAGGGCTTGGGAAGCCAAGGGGTCCTGAGAGACCACAGGGTCACAGGACCCCCCTCTGTATGTGCATGTTGGGCTGTCAAATGTCCCCCAAGTCTTGTGTGTTGGGAGGGCTGCTGAAGGTGACCGGGTCTGGGGCTGCCACCCCTGTTAATGAATGCACTGGGAGTTCACAGCTGGCGCTGCCAGCAGCTTCCCTCCCCTCCCGCTTCCCCAGGACGGCTCTGCCCACTGCAAGCCCGGGAGCCCAACTGGTTGCAGGCCTCTGGTATTTTGTCCCAGACACGGAAAGCCAGTCAACTAAAAAAATGAACAGAGAGTGCAGGTTGTGACTACAAGCTGTTATTAATGCAGGCGGTGACCTCAAGACAACCAAAACCTGAAAGGAGTTTTGGCATGTTAGTTCACTCAAAATTCCTAAGAAAAAATGCTGGCAGCTAGACGTCCTGAAATGTTTCCTATGTATTCACTGGCCTAAGAGTTCTTTTATATGAATAAGATTCAATTTCCTAATAAAAATTTTAACACTACTATCTGTTCCTTCGAATAACTTTTTGATACAGGCATTATGGTTCTTATTTTATACATAAGAAAATGGAAATTTAGAAGAATTAAGTACCTTATACAAGGTCACATAGCTCAAAAAGTTGGAGTCAATGAAAAAGATAAATTTTCAGGAACTTTTTATATCATGGAGTATATCTAATATAATGAAAAGATTTAGCATATATTAAATTAATGAACAATACATGTTAAGGTTAATGATTGAATACCATTGTCTACGACAAAATTACCTACAGATGAAAAGCTGTGAGTCAGAACTTTTCGTCTTCTTATATGGAAACTCAACCCATCAAAAGTAACTCCCATCCCCATCCCATATTCATTTAAAAATTCACACTCCACTGTTGCTTACTCACATCTCAGAGTCAGTCCTGAGAGCCTTCCTTTCTCAGCATGTGTGGGTCTGCAGTTACAAGAGCTCCTTTCAGGAAAGGCAACTGTCATTTCACTCATTGATTAAAGGAGATTTAGAAGGACAGAAAGAAATGTAATTCACTGGTATATTGTCAGTGCCAGCTCTGGTGATCCAGCACTGGGGAGGCTGAGGCAGGAGGATTGCCATGAACTCTAGGCCAGTCTGCGCTATAGAGTGAGCTCAAGGGCAACCAGAACTGCATAGTGAGACCTATCAAAAAATTTTTTTTCTTCTCTGTACTAGAGCTAAGAGTTGATATTCAGTCACTGGGAATAATAAAAATACATATGCTGAGATATCAAGGTGTTCTAGGCTACAACGATAACCTAGCTTTGTTCAGCTGTTTTTAAGATGCTGAACAGTGCTGAAAATGAATCAGTCTTGGTACACGAGGCACAGTACAAGCCATCCTAGAGAGACGGAGCTGCTTGCGGCAGACCCTCTGGAGAGCACTCCCGAGCAGCGCTCTCCTGCGGAAGCAGCGCAAGTGTGGTGGGATCAACATTTACCTGACAGCAGCGTCAAGCCACGGAGCCGCCCAGTCCCACCAGCTGCCAGTGGGGTCAGGGCATTCGTCCTCTTCTAAGTCCTTCCGCAGCCTTGGCAGCACACCCCAAGGCGAGCTATGTAGCCAGGTCCAGCCGATGTGTCCTCCTGACCAGTCCCCGGGCAGAGAGGCCACCAACTGGCCACATGGCTCTGCTTAGCGTGTGTTACTAACCTGCATCGGATCTGAGCTGGTGCCAGGCAAGCTCCCAAGCCTGACTGTCAAGGAGTCTTCGCTCGCTCTCCACTTCTCTGTGCTGTATTCGTCGGCATTCTCCAAGGAAGGGGTCCACCTGTCCATCTGTCCATCCACTCACCCATCTCTGTACTTGTGTGAGCGTGTTCAGTTTTTAGTGGATTCTTTTCCAGTATTTACCCTGCGGCTTGGATTTCCCAGACTGGCTGTGGGGACCTGTTCGAGTTGGCACCTGTGACTTTTCCCGCTTCCCTCCGGCGCTTCGGCTTTTTCCTTATTTTCCAGCACGTGTCCTAGTCGCACCTTGCACCTCATGCGCTGTAGCTCTGGGATCGGCTATTCTGCCGAGGCTTCCTTTCCTGCGGCTTCTGTGGTGGGGGCAGGGCCTCAGACACCGACTCGGGGGGTGACCCCAGGCCGCTACCGCTGCCGGCTCACCGCGCGACAGGCCCGAGAGGCCCACGTATGTCCAGGACCCAAACACACGCAAAGGCACAGGGGCCTGAGCAGAAGGAGTGCAGTGCCTCACGGGACTGTCAGCAGTCTGTCTGTCTGTCTGTCCTCAGGTCACCTCTTCCAACCTGGATCAGCGTTTCCCGGCGGGGCAGGCTTGGATGAACACTTGCAGTTTGCATTGTCGTACGGTACGCAGATTCACATTTTTGGCCTTCACACCTTTCAGCCTTAGTCCTGGAGGGCTGAGAAGGCTTTAATTCTGCTTTCCTATAGTCACCACCTCTCCCTAATTCTATTTCCATGATTTTATTACTAAGAAGGTTCTGCTTGGGCCAGGAAATTAAAAAGAAATACAAGAAAATAGAACTTAAAATTTCTTATGGCTATACTAATGGATTTATAAGCATGTGCATAGAAAATATATATATATTTTTGCTAATTACTAATATGAATATAAAATGTGAACTAAATAGAAAGGTTTTAAAAAGATCTTTTAGCTGGTTAAAATCTCCTTAAATATACAAGGTAGTGAGGACAATAAATAGCCACTTCAGAATTTATCTAAAATAGGCTCAAATGACTAAAATTTATCAGCTTAATACAAATATGTGTTTAAAGTTTCAAATTTAAGTATACTATGCATATTTGATACTGGAATAGACTAACATACCACCCCCGCCACAGCTGGGAAGGGTGAACCACAGTGCTCAAATCTGATTTAGATATAACAGCTGTTCAAATGCCAGGGAGTATTTTACTTAAAATGTGGTCATTTAGTTCTGTTAAATATAAACTGCTGCTCTGGTTATGTGCATTATTTTCCTGAAAACATCCCTTTAAAAAAAAAAGCATTTTCTGATATGGAGCAGAACCATTACTAAAGTTCAGCAAGTCTTTATTTTTTAAATGAAGTTTTCCCTCCCGACTTTCTGAAAACCTGAGTGGACTACTTCTTTCCTTCTCGAACCCCACTCCCCATCCCCCACTCTTGCCAATATAAAAATAACAAATTAATCACTTTTGAGCACTGTTGTTTTTGATGGGACTCTAATTGTATTTAAAGTCTTTGGTTTTTTACTGGAATAAGTTTCAATATTTTTAACTGTATACAATGATTCCATCTTGACCAGATGGTACCTGTGTTAAATTACTAGTTTTACAAGCACCTGTTCTAGGGATAAAGAAATCACAAAGTTTATAGTGTAACTACAAATGTTTTTAAAGAATGGCCCCATCACTGGAAGTCCATGGGAGTCAGTGAAGGAGGGGCCTGTTACTCAGCTTCTAAGGACTTTGCGGGAGTAAAGCAAGCTGGGCTTTGAAAAAATTGCTGTGTGGGAGAAGCTTCCCTAATATGGGGTGGGAGGACCCGCGGCTGGCACACTGGCACATGGTTGCTGTGGCTCGTGGGAGAAGCTTCCCTAATCCAGGGTGGCACCCATCTGCTGCGGCTCTGAGGCCCCAGGTTGAGCCCCTGACTTTCCCTCCACGCTAACTCTGCTGGAGAGAAGGCTCCACACGGGCATTTCTGCTTCAGGACACAGCGACAGCACAGGCACAGGAGGAAGCGCCCTATAGGAGGAACCCAATCGGAGGTTGGAGTGGTCACTCCCCAAGAAGTCAGCTCAGGGCGCCCCATGCAGCTCGCCACCCCGGGAGTCTGGGACCCGTGTAGCTATTAGACCAGGTGTGGATAGGGGAAAGCACAGCAATGGCAGTGCTAGGGTCACTATGGGACAGGAACTGCAGGTCTGGCAGGTCACCCACAGCTCGGGGTCTGTCCCAGCCCTGCCGAGGGCAGCCTGGTGCCTGGAGGGGCCTAAAGGACAAAGAGGTCAGCCTGGGGGAGGAAGAGGAAGGAATGGAGCAGCTGTGATGCAGCTCTAATTGGAGAGATGCCCACACCCCGCACCCTGCAGGATGAGCAAGGGCAAGGAGAGCCCGGGAGGCCAGGCTGTGCCCTTGAGACTGAGTGTCCAGGCCTGCTTCCACTAGACAGAGAGTGGGTCCTTCCAAAACACTTCCTTAAATGACAGCTTTCAAAATTCATTATTCACAGCAGCAGGGAAATGGGGCTTGTAGGGAAGATTCCACCACTCAAGGCCTGTCAAACCAGGAATGGTGGTACAAACTGTAATCCCAGCACTCTGGAGGCTGAGGCAGGAGGATTGCTGCAAGTCTGAGACCAGCCTGGGCTAGTCCATGAGTTCAAAGCCAGTGAGAACTACACAGTGAGACCTTGTTTCAAATTAAGAGAGAGAGAGAAAGATAGAGAGAGAGGCCTGCCCAATGTTAGGCTCCACTCCTAGTGCTTCCAAGCAGGTTAGTGGAGACCATTTCTCTCCCACTCTGCCCTTGGCTTCCTGGAGGGCCGAAGCACATGGGTCTCTTCCTCTCCTCGACAGCACCTACCACACGGCCCCCAGGACCCCAGACCCACATGGCTGTTCCGCCCTGGCTCCTGCAAGTTACATGGGAGCTGTTTCCATTCTTTACTGGGTTCCACAGCCACAGAATTGAAATCTCCACTGATACACCATTTCAGTGTCTGTTTCTTACCGAGCAGAGCAGACTGGCGCCTCTAGCTCCTAACACACTGGGAAGCTCTGCTCTTGAGCTGAAGGCTACACTTGCAGTTCCTGGATGGTGCTTCAACAGCAATAGATAAAGTATCTGTTATTTAGTAAGAGGCTGATTCAGGGAGATCATAGATTCTCTCAAAATAACTAGCTTTGGGTCATCTCGAGAAATTTAAACAGGGCTGGGGATTTAGCTCAGTGGCATAAGCGCCTGCCTTGCAAGTGCACAGTCAAGAGTTCGATCCCCCAGTACCAAAAAAAAAAAAAAAAAAAGAAAAGAAAGAAATTTAAACAGGAAAAAAAATGGTATTATATATATTTATATTCTTAGCTCAAAATTGTCATTGTAAATATTTGCTTATTGTTTTAAATTCAGAAATAACAAAGAAATTCCAGTCTTCTAGCATGCCTTTGGTTAAGCAAATGGAAATATAGGCACCATTTTATTTAATAAGGTTAAAAAAAAAAAAACCAATGGCAGCTAGTAAGGCAATCCTAAATTTACAACAGACTATTCTTTTAAGCTTGAAGATAAAATTGAGCCTTTATAAATGAGAAAATGATGTACTAAGAGCAAGCACTAAATCAATTTTAAACACCAAACACAATTTATGCCCGACTTTAAAACTCATCCACAAAACATTAATCTACACAAAGGCCAGGAGCTGAATGAAGCATAATTTGTGAAACCGATCCCTTTCATCCCAACCTCTAACTGAAAAGGTCATTAGATGTATTATATCTAAGTGAGCAGCTTATCCCTGCTTCATTACTGATAATTAAGACAAGTAATATTTTCTTGACAGTAATGTGTCCGTTAACAGATATAGTCTAGCTTGCATAAAATAAGCATTAATTACCATAGTACTATCCCAGATTAAAAAAAATTAAGTACCTGTGTAACATGGCTTCATTATTTTTTCCTTAATTTCCTTAAAGAATTAGTGGGCTCAGAAAACATAATGTACATATTAAGAAATTCATCTTTCGTCATGTTTTGAATTCATGTGGCACACAATGAAGTAGCTACGCTGAAAAGGGACCCGTGATGGTGACGGCACTGGGCCAGTCCTCAGTCTTGGCCTGCACAGCCTTGCTGAGTTCCCTGGCGGCCACACCAAGCTGCTTAGCGCTGAGACTCAGTCCTCATGCGGGACGTTTGGCAGACTGGCAGCTGGTGTCCTGATGCGGGCAGGAACGGAAATCAATTCTGACAGAAAAGAGCCAGCATACACAGCACCCGGGAAGAGGCCCTGAAGAAGGACACCTGGCAGGCTGCATACTCAGCACAGACGAGAACGGCCGGTACTACGACACGGCAGGTGCTGCACCAAGTCCTCACGGCTGTGTCTGAGTTTATCTTCAGTGTGAGGTTTCCGGGGAAGTGCATGCCTTGGTGGAGTCAAAGGTCAGCAGTGTTCTTTCTTTGGTGGTGGTACTGGGGACAAGGGGAGTCCTACGTGGACTGCTCTCACTTTGCTATGCAGCGGACAAGTAGCCACGCAGTGCATACCAGGATGCGCATCCCTCTTCGCGAGCCAGGAGGGCCGTGCGCGTGGCCAGAGTAGACCTCGCGGGCGCCAGCCATGTGCTCTCTCGGGAGGCCGGGGAGGCCGTGCAGGAGCAGCAGGGGTCCCTTCTCCTCTGACCCTCTGGAGGGGGTACTGACCCACAGCGGGGGATGTGGGCCACATTCAAGGGGAAGGCTCTGCTCAGCTGGGAGATGTCCTCTGCGGGACAGTATGGGGTCCACGCCACAGCACACAGCAGCAGGTAGTCTGCTTTCCTTCCTTCCAGAGGGCAGGCCTGCTCTGGCCCAGCTCCCAGTGGAGGCCAAGGGCAGAGCAAGTGCCGCAGCAGCGCCTGGCCACCCAATCTGCACGGAAAGCCACCGCCCATCGGGCCGTGCACCCAGCTTCTGGACAGACAGCTCCACACAGGTCCAGGGGATGAGGAAGCCTGGGTGAGGGTCACTTCCTGGCACACACAGTCTGGTACTGTGGTGGGGTGCTGGTGGCTGCAGACTTCTGGGGCAGGCAGGGAGCCACAAGGTTCCCTCAGCCCTCCTGGGCCTCGAGGCCCCCTCTCTGCCATGGCCCCACACGTGGTGGGAGAAGCTGCCGGGGACCCAGTAGACAGGCCACTGTCTTTAAGTACATGCGCCCTTACTGCAGTTAAGGGCAGGGGGTGCCAGTTAATAACTGATACTGCTTTCATTTTGTGTGTTAACTAAAGACTGTGCCTAAAGCTCCTGTGGGGAAGTCCTAAGACAGCCTTAGGAATGCACTTGGCTTCCCTCTCAGGGACAAAGCTACCCCGAGGTTACACATCAGAGAAACACATGCAGCTATCTCAACAAGGATAAAAACTGCAAACAGGAAGTCCCCTCCATTCTTCCTCTAATCCGCCCAAATTTGCCTTTTTTTTTTTTTTTTTTTTGGTACCGGGTATAGAACTCATGACCTCGTGCTCGCCAGGCAGGCACTTATGCCACTGAGCTAAATCCTCAGCTGAACTGGCCCTTTTTACACATGCTCAAATTCATCTAACCTGTATGCAGAAAGTGAGGGACTCTCGGGATTTCTGTCCCCAGTCTTTTCTGCAGTCTGTTCACACCCTTCAACTGAGTGACCATGAGTTTCACAACACAGGAGGAACACGGGAGGTTCCCTTTGGAGCAGCTCACCACGATTGTGCATGGCCAAGAGCCACTGATTGAGTGCACAGCCTGCCCAGGACCTGCCACAGTTTTAAAGTGTTATGCAAAGTGCTCTCTTCTTGTTCTACTCGCTACATGCAATCTTCAGCATTAATGAAACATGTCAACTGTATTTTGCTGTGAAAATTTTCTCTACTTCAAAGTATCTGGCAAGACTTAGTTATTGGTTGTCAAAAAGACCAAAGAAGTAGGAGGAAAATAATGCTTGAAGGATTAGGTTTATCTTTAGATTTTAGTTCAAATTCAACTACTTGCATTCTGACTTTCAAAGGTCAATTATTTTTGGCTAAGTAAGTAGAAAATCCGTGCTGGTGCACAGGCGAGCGGCTCCCGGGGTAAGGGTGGGGGAGGGGCAGCGGCAATGATACAGTAATTTCACATCACAAATATAAACAGTATTAGCATAACACCATTCTTTGTAGGAAGAGATGTTAACATTTAGAAGGTTGTAATTATTTTTAGGAATAATGAATTTCTATAAGGCATCTGTTTTTTCGGGAGTATTTTGGTTAAAGCCTGATTTGCGTGAAAACATAAATAACCTCTTGCTCCAGACTCACAGCATCAGCAAGCTTTAACAGATGGCCTCATTTAAAAATCATTTGTTAAGATATCTCACATTTATCCAACATGCTGTCAACTTCTTCCTTTTATTCAATCATGATTTTACGTATTTCTGTCACAAATATTTTTAATTCTGTGCATTTGTAGAAATCACACAACTTAGTCCTTAATGTGGTCTGCAGTTAGCCTTCATTCTTTCACACTTATGCCACTAATCAAAGGATTATCAGATGATTAATTATAGAAAAAATAAAAAGTTTAACTCATGGGCATGCAGTGAAAAGCAACATTTTAATCAAGGGGCAAGTGGGAAAAACAAAAGAATTAAATGCATTTCTCCTGTGCCTCCCCCTGGGTATTATTACTCTTTCTTTTTTCTTTCCCTCATTCTCAAGACCCTCAAGCAGAGATCTGCTGTCATATTCCTCCCCACTGAGCCAAGGTCTCTATGTAGTTCAGGCTGGCTGTGAGCTCCGTTTGTAGCTCAGGCTGGTCTCGAACTTGCATCAATCTCCTGCCTCGGCCTTCCAAGTGCTGGGATGACAGGCGTGCACCACCATGCCCAGCCTGATTCACTCTCTAGTACTTTCAGAAACCCTGAGATATCCCTCCCATCTTCAGCCAATGATGGAAAGTGAGAGGGCACCCACGTCTCCGACACCCCCTGCCAGCATCCTCTCCCATGGTGACTCGCAATTCTTCACTCAGCACATTAGCACTGCCCTCTCCCCTGCTCCATGGCAACACGCCACAGGATTCTTTCGCCTTCTCTTCCGGTCCCACTCTAAGGACCATGACTCCCAGCCACCTGATTCCCAAAGCTCTCTGCCTCATCAGTGTCTGCTGACTGCATTGGCGTGTGCGCATGTGGACAGCTCGCTGCTACCTGTATGTCCCCTGCTGCAGGACCAGACTGCGCCTCTTCCGTTGGCGCCTGCTTGGTCACAGGCTCCCCTCACCCGGTGCCTGAAATCTGGGAGCCAGCTTGTTTGCCTCCCTCTCCTTCACTAAGGGCCAAGCATGGGTGAAATTTTCCCTCATTTCTATTAGCTTCTTTCTGCCATGAAGGCCATGAGGAGGAGGAAGTGGAGGAGGAGGAGGAAGAGGAGCAGGGAACAATGACAATGAAGATGATGACCATGATGACAAAGATGATGGTGAGGACTCAAGGATGAAATGCTGGCTGCCTGTGGGCTTCCAACAGCCCCGGGTCTCGCGCCTTTCCACACTGGCTTCCTACCCTGCCAGAGAGACTGCTTCTGCAGCACAGGAGTGATCAGCAGTCCCCACCCCGGACACCCACACAGCGCCCCATCCTCCACGGAAGAAACCTCCACGGCTCAGTCAGGGATCATATGACCCAGCTCCTTCCTGGAGGGCTTCCTTCTTTATCCGTGTTTAAAGCTGAAGCCGTAACGAGAGCTGCTTGCATCCAGTTCAGTGAATATGTTCACCTGTGGAGTAGCCACGGCTAGAAGCTATTCCACACCAACACACACACTCACACTCACACATAAGGGTTCAGAAACATGGTACAGAGAGATTCCAGAATAAACACTAGTGTTCAGATAGTGCATAGTGACAGCCAGGCTTGCGGATACTGATAAGACAAACAGGATGAAACCTGCGTGGGTTAAGAATGCTGTGGCAAGATAATTTACGGATGACAGATACGAAAAGTATAAATGTCTTCCACAAATGAGCGAGGCCTTCATTCTTTGTAAGTGATGAAGACTGTTCAATAATTGTGCAATTGTGCAATTTTTTAAAATTAAATTTCCTTTGCTGTTATGACCCATTATGCATAATTTCTTGGCTTTGGCCCTAAGGTAGCAATGTATGGTTCACAGGTATCAACTTCACTTTATCACTTGTTTCCTAAGTTCAGAATCATGAGTTTTCACAGCACCCAGAAGCCCCTTCTCCATTCTCCAGACACCACGGGTAAAATCATCCTGCGCAGTACCACCCGGAGGCAAGTCTTGCCCGGGTGTGGCCTGGGTCCCTCCCTTCCTGCAGGCGCTCAGTCCTAAAGGCCAGGGTTATCACCTATGTATGCACTGGTACCTCCTGCATGGCAGCTACTGCGCTAGTCAACTGTGAGCTGCGCCCAAGGCCTCAGAGTCGGCCAGGCTTGTGGAGTAGGTGGGATCTCTGGACAGCTCTGCACGCAGGGAGGATCTCAGAAGGAGCAAGATAGGTAAGGGTTCTGGAAGTGGGGCCAAGGCGAAGTCACCACACCTGCCACCACTCCTGCACCTCCCTGGCTTCAGCACTAGGAAGTCGAATTCGTTAACAAACATTTAGGAAGCTTATTATTGAGGCAGTAATTTTACAGCCTGGAGTAATCTCTAATTCTTCCTCCTCTTTATCCTTCAGATCCCAGCAAATGTCAAGTAGATTATCAGGCACAGCACTTCATTTACAGTATCTCTTAGGTTTATCAATAGCTCCGATGAGACGGCTGCACCAGTGGGTGGGTCCCTGACATTGCAGAACCCCTGAATCAACACCAGCAGCTGTCTGCCTCCAGCCTTCCGGTTCTGTTTGAATAGAAGGCCCTTTTGCTAGAGCTCCTATCAGTGAGCTTTCTTTTGCACACACTCGAACCATTTCCTAACTGATGTATCTCTCTTCCGATTCTTCCAGATTCATCACAAATATTAATCGTTTTCCCCCTCAATCTCCTTCCAATTTTCCTTCAAACAGATACAACCCCTCTCTCTTCTTTAAGCTCCACAGCATTTTGTGCTACTTACTATATTTAGACCACTTTGCCCTGTGTTGACTTTTGTCTAGTCTCCAGGACAAGAGAACACAAAGTGTCAAGATTTCAGTTTGAGCCACAGGCTCTGTGCAATCCCAGTAAAAATCCTAGCAAGTTAT
Source organism: Hydrochoerus hydrochaeris (assembly GCA_004027455.1). Classification (NCBI taxonomy): domain Eukaryota; kingdom Metazoa; phylum Chordata; class Mammalia; order Rodentia; family Hydrochaeridae; genus Hydrochoerus; species Hydrochoerus hydrochaeris. The sequence goes on along the minus strand of PVLA01007043.1, from coordinate 38,298 downwards.
TTTGTGGATTTTGGCCAACTCATCCTACAATGCATACGGGAAGGCAAAAGGACCCAGAAAGACTGAAAGAATATTGAAGCAGACCTCGGCTACAGGGCTGGTGGTGCCTGCTAGAAGCAGAGCCGATGCCCAAAGTTCTCGTGGTGAGCCCTGACCCTCAACCTCGAGCGGTCCACGTTCAGACCCAAGGCCTTCGGGGGGCTGTGGGGTGTGTGCTCAGTGTGACAGGCATCCTTACGAGAGGAAGAATTGGGTCACAGACACGAGTGTCCAGAGGGAGCTCACAGGGAGAAAACAGCCACCCACAAGCCAAAGAGAGAGAATGTTTTTGGAAGAACATATTCCAGAAGAAAATAACCACCCTGGGCCATGGTGCTGCCACCTACAGGAGTCTCCTAGTTACAGAGCAAACGCTGCTAAACCAAGGGCTCCCTGGGAAACGCACCTGCACTGAGGTGAGGGTGTCCTCGAAGGGTTTCCTGGAACTCAATGAGAAAATCGAGTTCTGTTCTCAGTGCCTTGACTGGATGTCCGTGAGCTCACTGTATGGATCGGTAGTGCGACCCTCTTACAGCTCTCAAGGGTCACAAACAGTGCCTATGGTGCACGTGCCATGCGTTTGCCACCCCCAGTACAGATCGATTCTGTTGTGTGAATGGGCTCAATCTATAGCTCCTAGTTTCGACGAAAATATATGCAAAGCACATACTGAACAGGTCAGGAGTCACATGCCTTATCACTATTTAGCTTCCAATTTTATATGCTGACTTATAAGCACAAGAGGAGGGACACGGTTTTAAGAATGATCTTAGGAAGTGCTTCGACAAAAAGCTCCAGACTGTCCTCATTGTGTGCGGGTGAGGGGCAAGGGTGGGGACCGAGCCCGGTGCTCAGTCACGCATGCTGGCAAGTGCTGGATGCCAAGCCACATCTCTGCCCCTTCAAAACTCTATTTTGAGACAGGGTCTTACTAAGTTTGCCCAGGCTGGCCTGGGACTTGTGGTCCTCCTGCCTCAGCCACTAGCGTAGCTGGGACAACAGCCCTGCACCGGCACACAAGGCTTCAGCTCACTTCTCACACCCTTTCTTCTGGTTCCTCTGTCCTCCTTGAGCAAATTCGCCTTGTTGAAACCCCTCTCCCTCCCATTCCAATCTCCCACTCCTCCCTGATGTTATGCCCAGTGTCACATGACCCCAAAGTATTATCCCATCCTTTCCTTGAATTGCGAAAGTTACTCCAAAGGTACAGCACGAAGCAAATTAGTGCTGCACTCATTTGACTGCTGATGAGGGCACTTTCAGCCATGGTGCTGCAGTGAACAGCAACGAGAATGCTGCCACCGAATCGGAGGCCACGAAGTGGCCATAACTCAACACTACCAAGGCGGTGTGGTGTTTGGAGGTCCCTGGCTTAGAGACCAGCTGTCTACCAGGGACATGGCACTGGACAGGAGACCTAGCATCTCTACCTACCCCCAGGCCAATGAAACGGCACAGGTCACCTGCCAGCATGGTGTCCAACACAGAGCGAGCAGTGAACGTAGTGAACGGACGAGATGGCCTTGCTCTGAGGCTCATGAACCTCCGTGAGCTCTCACCCTCGAATATAATGTCAAGAGGGGGAAGATGGGATGGTGCTGGAAGGACTGGGATGCGTCCTTAATAATCATCAGCTACCCCGTTCATGGGCCGGGGCTATTCCGTGACTGGAACAGAACAGACAGGGCTCCCGGTCCTGTGGAAAGCGAGCCCAAGCAAGGCCCACGTGTGGCTGCCTGGAGGAGGAGCGTGCCAGGCCGACGGAACGGGGTGCCATGCTGCTCTCAGGAGGGGGCCAGGCGAGGCCTCCCTGAGGGTGACAGGTCAGTGAGCACTGAGGAAGGTAGCTCCCAAAAGACCCAAGAGACTAGCACCTTGCGGTGGGGTGGGGGGGTGAGTGGCCGAGGAGTGAAAGCAGCAGCCAGGGGAGTCGTGGGCAGGGACCACAGGACACAGGCTATCTCAGGAGGGCCCAGGTGGCAGGGCTGAGAGCCTGGATCTAGCTGCGTGGTGACTCTGAGGACTTGGGCAGAGCACCATAGTGGCCTGGACCAAACAAACTGCTTGGGGCCACCGGCAAGTCCCGAGGCCCAGGTCCGCAGTGAAGGTGGGCCTTTGTCAGAACGGGTGCTGGGGAAGGTGGGACTGCTTCTCCCACTGCTGGGGGGAACAAAGATCCTTCTGGGACACCTGAAACAGGCTCCACGACCACAGGGCGGTGAGAGGGGACAGATTTCCCTGTGACAACAGAGGAAGGTGTAGTGAGAACAGATACCAGGCACAATGGGCTGCTTACCCTCTGTGCAAGGTGCTAACACTTGACAGGCTTACTCAGTGTCTCTTCACACAAGGCCACAGCACTCAGGGTACACCACACCTCCTCCTCACGCCGCCTGGCGCGCCTCCTCCCTTTCCAGCCCTTCCTCTTCATTCCTACCGGACAGCCACGATTTTTCCTCGGTGTCAAGAACTTATACACTAAGGAAGCCAAATGCATAAACACTTGTCTTTTTGTAGTATCAACAATAAAATAGGAAAGAGAGGGCTATAAGTTATCAAGCACTTAGCTTCCGTAATTTCCAAAGCTTTGGTACTGCCATGCAATGTACCAATGTACCTAACATGCTTTGCAATCCAGACACTTTAAAAAAACTACACGTCAGAATCCTGAATTAATGAAGACCCCTGAAAAGGTGCATTCATTTCTTGGTAAATGGACAAGTGCTGGTTCAGCTCTGTGTGAGCAAACACCTTACAGGAGGAAACGGATATTCTGGCGCACGGTTTCAGAAGTTTTAGTCCATGGTTACTCTCGACTCCCCTGCTTCTAGGCCTGCAGTGAGGCAGAAGGGCACCGGGGAAGGGTGGGGGGCGCTCACCTCATGGCGGGCAGGAAGCAGGGAGAGAGCAGACAGGCAGGAGTGGGCCCACACAGCCCTCAGGCCCTGCCCCCATGACACGCCCTTCACCAAGGCCCTGCTTCCTGTTTCCACCCCCCTCCTGGTGCCACCAAGTCAGGACCTCACAGTGGATTAATCGCTGAGGAGTCAGAGACCTCACTCACGGTGCAGTTCACTCCGAGAGCCCATCAAGGGCCAACCAGGCCGTCAGCAGAGCAAGCACTTAGGGGACACTGCAGGCAATAGCAATGAACAAGCTCGTAAAGACAGAATGTAAGCCTTTCAGAATTCCTTCCTGAACACATCAGGGTTCATTCTGTGAGGGTCTCTGGGCTGAGGAGCAAACATGAAGCCCTGATATTCAAAGACCCCAAGGCTGCCAGAGTAAGGGTTCCCTTCTCTTCCTTCCAGGCCCCTGGCTCCCGGGAGGACGACGCCATGAACATGAGCCCCCTTCACACCCAGCCTTCCCAAACACACTCTAACGCTCTGTCCGAAACCCGTACTAAAGGAGATGTTCTATAATGTTTACTCACGTTTGAAATACTCCAAGAGATTTATGAAGTGTCCTGTTAAATAGTCTATTAAAAACATTTTTTATGAGAGCTACACAGATCTCTTCCCGCTGTCCACTTCTATGAAAAAACAATTCCAGTAACTTTCCTCCCTCCAGTGCAGTAAACAGACTGATGAGTTGCTGACAGCACTATCCATGCAGTAAATTTTTACTTCTAAAGGTGAATAATTTGCTTTATTTCATGGCCTCACATACTATGTCTGTGGCTCAAGGCAAGGCAGATAACATATTTGAATTAGCAAGGACTTCTCTAACATGGGTGATGCTCTAAATGAATAAACATTACAATGAATAACATCCCTAAATAATCCTTTTCCAGCCCTCCTAAGTGGAATGAGATGAATTAGTTAGCTTTTCTTCAGATCAATAGTAAAAAAATGAGGAAGTCAGCACCAGCATATCATACTGTGCAGAAGAAATTCCAAGCATGTTCAGCACGGTTCAACACCTATTGACAGGCATTTTCTTTTAAATGACTCACACAGGTAGTGTTTGTTTTTGTTTGTCTGTGCAGGACCTTGCTCATGCTGGGTCGCCCTGCCTCTGAGTGAGTCCCCAGGCCACATGGAAAGCTGTGATCATTAAACTCCTGGAGTTTATAACTGTGTGAGTGACAATGACCAGGAACAATGCATCAGAAAGCCGGTACTGGTCTCATCAGAAAGCAGTGGCCTGAAGAGTTTACTTACACTTACCAGAATGCCATCAGGTCACCTGGCAGCCACAGGGATGAGCTGGAAATACAATGGCTGGGTGTTTATTTGGTATTATTATTTCCAATCCACAGACAATACAAATCAAACAGTTATATGTAGGTTTCTTGATCCTAGAATAAATACCATCTAAGAAACATCATTACAAAATCCCCTGACAAAACATTCTTGAGTCTCAAATGACACTCCATTTCATTTCGTTCTCTTTTCTTTTCCTTTCTTTTCCCTTTCTTCCTCCTCCTCCTCCTTCTCACTCTATCTCATATTTTTCTTTTTGACACAGGGTCTTGCTAAGTAGTTCAGGCTAGCCTTGAACTCACAGGTGACCCTCCTGCCTCAGCCTCCCTAGTGCTGGGATTCAGGTGTGCATCACCACACCAGGTGACACTTTATCCAGAAAACTCTCCTGGGGACCTGGAGACCAGGCTGGAGGAGCCCTGCACCCTGCGGCAGAGCCCAGCCACAGTCACTAGGCTGCCATGCGCTCACAGCCGCTGTGCTCCCGCTGGGAAAGTCGAGCTGAGTGGTGCGTGGCAGCGAGAAGTCAGCGCCACTTAGACGGTGGCCTGGGGGAGCCTAAGGCTGCAGTGAGCCGTCCCGTCCCGTCCCATCCCCTGGCACCAGCAGCAGGAAAGCGGGCAGCGCTCAGAGGAGCCCATAGTCTATGCGAGGGCCCGCGCTCTCCTGGCTCCATGCAGTGAGCTGCTGCTCAGCACACTGAGGGCTCCTGCGCGCCCCCGGACGCTCGCTCACCTTTCACACTGGCGTGCGCGGTGCTCTTTCCACTCTGAACCACATGGGAGGACCGGGCCCCCCGCCATCCTCCCGGCCTCCCACCACAGTGGCCTGGCAGCCCAGGTGAGCACAAAGCTCATTCTGCAAAGACGTGAGCAGTGACGAAGCTTCGAGGTGGGCAGTTGTGATTCCGTGTTTAAATGTGCAAGCAAGGAGAAGACAAGACGGCTGACCAGTGAGCAACCAAATACAAAGCCTCCCGGGAGAAACAACTCATGTGCCAGAATAAAACACCCTGGAGAGACCCAGACAGAGGGAGACAGATCCTCTTGACACAGGAAGAAATTAAAAGCTAAAAAAGCTCGTCAAATACTTCGGGACTACAACTGAAACAGCTGAAAATTATGGGACACAGTGTTTTTGTGGTGACTTGCCAAGTCTGCACCAGCTTGAATCCGCGCGGCCGGCAGAGCCTCCCAAACTCGTTCCTGCCACCACTCACGGGATACGCGGTGGTGCTGAGGTCAGAGGCTGGTGAGCCCAACGGAGAGCGGAGCCGGCAAAGGGACCTTCATTAATCTGAGGTCAGTGCTGGGAATGAGACCCCCACCAAGGGACGGGCTTGACTAAATGGGCGACATGTTGGAATCGGGCAGGAGGAGCCTGAACTGGGAGCCACAGTGACTTCAGTTGGTTCCTCCCTCCCCAGAGCAGATTTGTGGGACTTGCTTGGACTGGGCCACGCCCACGGTTGGGACCCAGTGAGCCGTACCAAATCGATTCCCTGCGCCTAGCAAGTACTAACTTGGTGAAGGCAGCTGAAGTTTGGCTGGCCTGGTGGGGAGGGGCAGGCATATGCAAATGCTGCTTACACCTCAGTGACAAGAGCAGGCAGAAGAGGGCAGAGTTCCCTCGCCAGCGTGCATCGGAGGAAACGTGGCCAACAGGGAAGAGGGCTGGGACCTCACTGTAACCCAGTGTGGAAGAAGCCAGGGCCATGACAGGAGAGACAGGCAGGAGGAGGCCCCCAGCCCAGAACCCTGAGAACACTGAACCAGGAGAAGGAAAAACAAGGGAGCCTGAAGGTGGCAAACACACAACATCAGACATGGCTTCAATGGACATTAAGAGATATCTTTGGGACCTTGTAGAAAACCTCAAAACTGAAATATTAAATCAGGTAAAGCAGGATATAAGTAGAGTAATAAAAGAAATGCTCTCAGGAAGCATCTCTCAGGATGATACAGACAGAAGGGAGGAACACAAAAAAAGGAAAGAAACGTTCAATAAAGAATATAAAGAAAATACAGAATACATGAAGCAGATTCAAAGAGACTACCAGAAAATTAAAAACTCCATTGAAAGCTGGCAAAATGCCTTAAAAGAAACTAAAGATAAACTATCAAAACTTGAAGACAAGTTGGTAGTGTGTGATCATGAAAGGAAAGATGTCTTAAAAATAACAAGGAAACAGGCAGTAACAACACAAAGGGTAGAAGATGACAAGAGAATGTACAATTTGAGAATAAGAAACATGAACGAAGAAGCAGGAATACATACAGGTGAATTACAAAGGCTATTCACAGAAATAACTAAGGAAAACTTCCCAAGCATGGGAAAAGAAAATGACATTCGGTTGTGTGAGGCATACAGAACTCCAGCCACCTACAACCAAAACAGAGCTACACCCAGATATATAATAATCAAGATACCAGAAGTTCAGTATAAAAACAGAATATTAAAAGCCATCAGAGAAAAGAAACAGATTACCTATAAAGAAAAGCCCATCAGAATCACGGCTGACTTCTCAACACAGACCATCAGATCAAGAAGAGGTTGGGGCAAAGTGTTACAAGCCCTAAAATAAAATAACCTCTAGCCCAGATTGATGTACCCTGCAAAACTGTCACTAGAAATTAATGGAGAAACAAGATGCTTCCATGACAAAGAGGAACTGGGGGAGTTTGTGACCACCAATCCAACCCTACAGAGAATACTGAAGGACATTCTAGAGAGAGAGAAAAAAAATACAGGATTTTAGGAACAGTGGCAGAAAGGCCTCAATGAGTGGGGCAGGCAGTAGAATGAAGGAGAAAAGTAGATAAACAAAGGCAGAAAAATAGCATAGCAGAAATGAGGCAGAGAAGAATGGCTAGAATCTCTAACATAGATGGCCTTGATAACACTATATTGTTAATACAGCACCAGGATTTAAAACCCACATTACTCACATCACACTGCTTAGATGTATTATATTCTGTTCCAGTCATTCTACCTGTACTAGATTTGAGGGCACAGAGTGTAATCCTGAAAACAGGATATTGTATGGTAATCATCCTTAATTTCCTATTAACTTAATCTAAAGCTCTGTAAAACCTACACTGTTTTACCATGACTGATCGTAATTGAATCTGGTTTGTTGGATCGCTGTTTTGTATTAATAGATTTTATTCAAAGCTGTTATGATTGATAGTATCAAGTCTGAGAGTATAGGCAACTGCGCTTAAGATGACAAGATTCTCTAGAATATCCACTATGGTTTGATTATTACCTGCCTTTGAAGTTTTATACTGTCTATAATATTTTATTTTTACTAATATTGTTATTTACTGCTATACTCAATCATACTGCTATATTCAATTATGCCTGATGATATAGACATTCTATTGAAGATAATAAGAAACAACACAGTAATCATTGTAGATCCCCTTGTACTGTGGTTTTATGCAACTTTTTGGTCTCATGTTTTTATAGGAATTTGTTTTGTTTTGTCTTGCTAAGTTTTGCTTTTCCCTCTAATACAGAAAGGATAGAAATGCATGCAGAGATTCATGCATGCATAGCTGTCTACACTCTCACTGTTTGACCATCTACTTTGTATGCTTTAATTTTGTAACTTGAGCAACTATTTCTAAGAGGACAATATGTAATTTTAAGTAGTGATTTCTTATTGTTTATCTTTTTTTTTGAATTCTGTATTACCTCTACCCTTTACATGCTTTTGTTTCTCTTTACATAAAATTTTAAAAAACGAAAAAAAAAAAGTGCAAGCAAAGAAGCCATTTAGCTGACTTCTGTGGTTTTATGTTGAAAATTAGGCTGATGTGTAAGGAAAACGAGGTCCTTTACTTTCTACCTGAAATCTTCAATTATAAGCATTATAATTGAAAGGCATCCTAAATTAGGTATTATCTTGGCCCTACTTTTATTTACTTTTACATAATTATCCTGATGAAAGATGTAATTATGGCATTATACAAAATTACTAACCCATGCTTTTAAAAAAATGTACCCTAAATGATGAACACATTACATATAGATTAAGGCAAGAAATCACTTAACTAAAATAGATGAGAGTTAATAAAAAGAAGAACTAGAATTCCTCTTCTTGGGTAGGAGAAAATAACCTTATGAAAAAGTATGGTTTAGGAGAAATATTTTATCAACACTTCATGATATAAGCACAGTTTTATAAATGATTTAACAGTGGTTATTTTAATGCCCGATTTATGCAAAAATACCTGAGAAACATGACTTTTGGAGCCACAGAAAAGCCCAATGGCTCTCCTTGCTGGAATCTCGCTTCACTCCATGCAGCAGTGGCCTGTCACGGAGATGCATCAGAATGCAACATTTCTGTCCTCATCTCTGCTGTCTGCAGCATAAAATTATTACTCTGGAGGGTGAGGGAGGCTCCTTGGGAGACAATATAGCTCACTGTGTGAGGGTTCCAAGGAGGAAGTGTTGTCCCCAAGTCACAGGGTGGCTCCAAATGCTCTTAAGAACAGGGAAGGGAAGATGGCAGGGCACAACACTTGGCAAACTGAATTTTAAGCACTGTTTCAAATTATCATAAAATAATCAATCATGTCTCACTCGAGAGATAATAGGTATAAATGCCAGCTGACTGGGAGCAATGAGTGTACACTCCTGGGATGCTGCTATCCAGTGTCATCAAGATGTTATCTCTCGGTCCTTCCCACTATTCCAGTGCTTTGCCGGCGTGGTCTGGGCCCCGGGACAGGTAGCTACGCTGGATTCCTATACCAGCTACAGAGCCAAGAGGGAGAGGGAGTACAGACTAGCTAACCCTCACAGCAATTTGAAATCAAATTCCACAGTAGGTTCTTAATGCACCAGGCAACACAGTTTCTCACTGAAAAGCCGAGCGTGGGTGAGCAGAAGGCTCAGGAAGGACCAGGAAGCCACTCTGAAGAGGAGCTGCTCGGTGGGGTGGTGGGAAGGGCTTCACCTGGAGGGAGGCCCGAGAGAGACACTGGAACTGGTTTTAAAATTCCAGGTTGGTCTGAGGGAATGCTCTGGTTAGAGGGTGTAAAACCTTAAAGACAGAAGAGCTGGGTCCTTAGAAGACAATTCCAACAGTTCAGTTTGGTCCCCAGAACTGATTACTAAAGCTCTTCCCCAAAAGCAGACAACCTGGCCCCAGTGGTGGGCTCATGAAAGATGGATTTGGGTGTTTAGCACACTGTTGGCTTTTTAAACTCATTCCATAAATATTTACAGAACACCTATTATGTGCAAGATCTGGAGATCTCATGCTGGAGGTGCAAAGGTGTCAGTAGACATCAAGGTACAGGGCTCCCTGTCAAGCTGTAAGCACTGTGACAGACCACAGGGACATGGGGCATTGGCAGGCAGCAGACACCCAGGTCGTCGGTGGGCGTCTTCAGGGAGCCGAGGGCTGGGCTGAGGGTGGACTTCAGGAGGATCACTAGCTAGCAAGATGCCCGGAGGGCAGCGGGAAGACAGCACCCTCAGTGTTGTCCCAGGCGGACCTGTGACTGGTAGGATGGACAAAGCGAGGCAGGTGGGCAGCCTCGAGCTCCAGGCAGGAGAGGAAGCTAGAGAGGTGAGCGGCTGGGTCCTCAGGAAGTGGATTTTAATATGAAGCACCAGGCCAGGCTGAAGATGCACCTGACATTATCTGCATAACTATCTAGTGTATCTATCCAGAACTGCTCTCATCTCAGGTAATTAGTCCCTGAAGCTCTGCTGATGCAGGATGTATGTTACACGGACATCAAACACTTCCATCCTGGGTTGGGAGAGTTAAAAGTCTGACAGATTTCTTATACTTCTTGGTACAGGGCTCTTAAAACACACACACATGCACGCACGCACACGCACACACGCACACACACAGCATCAAGGGAAATTTCAGTCTGACATCTAAAGAAAAGGGGATTACTTTAAATAATAACAGTGGGAAAGAATTACTCCTTGAATGTACAGAACAAGTGATGTGAGTGTTGCCAATCACTCCTAAACATATTCTGAAGAACATAGTAATTTTGCTGGATAGACTGTGTTAAGATATTTTCAGGGTAATTTTATGCAGCTTACTTACTAAAAGGCATGGCCAGTTTAGTTTGTCACATATTTTTATAGGATTCATGGTACACTAGGCAAAGTACATTCAAGTGTGATAAAAGGTTGTATTAAAACCCTAAAAGCATAATTATTTAAATATTAGATACAATATTATAATTTACTTGTTTTCTACAATTAATATAAGCCAATTCTGATTTCCAAATGGAGCTATTACTCTTTGGGATCATAACTATTCATAATTACCATTTCTAAAGTTTGCAATATTCACTGTAAGCTAATGTAATACCAACTGTTCTGATTAGAAAATAGATACTTGTGGGAAAAATACAAGTAATTTTACTTTTAAAAACTGATGCGGGTGCATCCTATAATAAAAAGTACATTTAATGATCATATAATTAGAGGGGAGGAATAGCTGGGTATGATAGGATAAATGGATCACAGAGTGCATGGTCTAAGTTAAAATTTAGCACAAAATTAAGGCTGCCTCAGATGAATCAGGATATAAGTTAGACTATATTTAATCATTTTTGGCATCAAGGATAAACATAGTTTACTAACCTACTTTGATAGTTTTCCCTCTTTAGAAATACATATCACTGGATAAGATTATGCAGCTCGCTGGTAGAGGTTATGTATCTTATATAACTTATTAGTTAAATTAATGTACTTATTACTTTAGTTAAAATATAGAGAATAAAAGTTAAATTGATGAAGCTTGCTAAAAATTATTTATACTGCATCCAACATATACATGTTTCATTCACTACCTCTGCAATATCAAGAAATAAATTCACATAAATTTCCAAAATTAAGTTGGTGCTTATTTGATTTTAGGTATAATCTCTTCTTTTTTCATTCTTTCTTTCTTTCTTTTTTTTTTTTTTTTTTTTTTTTTTTTTTTTTTTTTTTTTTTTTTTTTTTTTTTTTTTTTTTTTTTTTTTGAGCCGGGGATCAAATTCATGACCTTGCACTTGCCAGGCAGGCATTTGTGCCGCTGAGCTAGACCCTTTAGGTATAATTTCTAAAAACTTTGTGAGGAATGAATTAGTATCACACTGCTGCTTTACAGTTACAGAAAACAGTACCCAAAAGAAACAGTAAGTTTCTTTCCTAAGGAACAGTAAGTTTCGTCCAATGTAAAGGACCATGATGACTCAATTTAGTGAGTGCTTGTGCGATGCCCTAACCTGGTGACAGCGCACCTTTTAGAGCTCTCCATGACCCGAGCAGGCCACTGTGACCCGTGTGCCATGGGCTCGCCACCACGGCCCTAACAGAACTCTGCAGGCCCAACTTTGTGGCCACCGGAGCCTCTCAAGCGGAAAGCCCATTTCAACCTCCAGGGAAGGTACGCAACAGGTTCGGCTTCGTGAGGAACTTGTCTCCGTGTGGACATGGAAAGCTATTTTACTACTGTTATTATTGTCGTTTTGAGACAGGGTCTCACTATGCAGTTCAGGCTGGCCCTGAACCCACTTTGTAGTCCAGGCTGGTCTTGAACTTGCAACGATCCTCCTGTCTCAGCCTCCCGAGTGTTGGGATTACAGGCGTGAGCCACCACGCCTGGCTATGGAAAGCTGTCACAAAGCCCAGCTGCCTGCACGGAAATAACCTTTGCCTTGTCCTTTCCCGTTTGAGTCGGCTGTCCGTCCAATCCTCCAGCCTGACAAATGCGACGCACACATTCCTCAAAGTCAGGTCACAGCTCCTTTTGCAGACTCACGCTAGTGAGGCCTTTAACATCCTCCGGGCTGTCAGCTCAGAGGGTCTGATAACACTTCGGTATCCAAAGAAAGATATTTTCACAAAGAGGATGCAGAGAAGTAAGTAAGTGGATTCTCTTGAGAAGCAACAGTAAAAAGGGTAATTAAGTCTACTTATGGAATCTTCATAAGAATAAAGTGTTTTCTAGTTTAGTGTTCAATTCATTCTCTTCAAACATTTTAAAAATCTTGAAAGAACATGAAACTTCCTTTGAAAAATATCTTTACATGAAAATTATGAGTTAAACTCTTTTTTAAAATGGGACGCTTCACGAATTTGCGTGTCACCCTTGTGTAGGGGTCATGCTAATCTTCTCTGTATTGTTCCAATTTTAGTATATGTGCTGCCAAGGTGAGCACGAATTAAACTCTTTTAAAAACATTTTGCTAACATAAAAACACAGACATATTTCAAGAAATGATAATTCTGGTAAGAATCAAAAACTAAAAGAAGATCTTGATAGTTGGTAATTGTGAGTTTAAAATAATAGAATGTTTTAGGAAGCACAAATAATTTAAAAACTGTCTGGGGGTCTTACACACACAGCGAACTAAGCGACCCTATGGACAGCACTTACAGTGGCTGGAAGTGCATCCAGAACGTCTTGAGAAGTGGGGTGCTACAGAAGTAACCCACCGAAAGTCAGAAACGCAAGGGAGGCTCCGCAGCAAGGCGCGGCTAGCGGCCTGCGTCCAGGGGCGGCCCACCAGCATGTGGAGAAGTGGCCAGGCCGCCCAGGGACAGTCTGCTGGAGGCTCACCTCGGCTCGTCAGGAAGAGGTGAGCTGTCAAGGGCGATATCAGTCAGGGCTGGTCTGGGCGAGGCAGATTAGTGCTATGTAATCATGATGGATAGTTTAGCCCAGCACCAAACTGCCGCTTGGGAAATCTTGAACTCAAATGAACAGAGACTCAGCCGTTATTAGTGTCAAAAAGGTACAGAGAGATGAAATTTGGTTGGCAGCATGGAAGAAGAATCAAAGCGAAAAAGTGACCAATTGCACGTTCAAAATCGAAACTGAGAGGCACACTATAGTTTGGAAATATTTTAAATACCAGAAAAGTCATACATTATTAATCACTTGCTGATTAACATTTAAAATGTCTCTCTGAAGTTATGGATTTTTAGAGGCGCAATGTAACTTATATGCATATTTTTATTTAAAAACCTCTGTTCAGAAGATGATACCTTTCATGTGTGGGAATAAAGCAACAAAAATTACCACTTACATAATTTATAATTTGTATCATTTTTAGTATCCTTCCTTTAGTCAAATAGTCCAAGAAATAAGACTTTTTAAAACCCAGTTTTGTGGAAAAGTTTGAACACTCAGATGCTATACAGTTTGATGACTTTCTTAGGAAGGACTCAGGACACGAGAAAAGCATGAAAAAAATGTGAAAGAACTCAATCTAAGGAACTTTCCAAATATTTTATAAACACTGGAAATACATATACACTGTGGAATACATGGTTCTATTAGCAAACACGGACTCTGGAATCTTTAAATCAGACCCCCCCCCCACCTCCCACAGAAAGAATGTCCGCAAGTGTCAGGCCTGAGGTGACCTGTCCTGACAAATCTAACAGCTCTCTCTGTGTCATTCCTAATGCACTTGTCACTCAGTATTATCCATCCTCATTAATGACAATGGGAAAGTTTATCTTGGGAACACGTTTTAAATCATCTACTCTTTACAATGGGACCATGAAATCTCTTACAAAACATGAGGCGGGAACTACTCTGACAACAAAACCCCTTCCTGGCAGCTTTATTCTTAATTCCTGTTCAAGGAGTAATCTGTTTATTATAAAATCATACAGAACAATATATTAAACAGAATTTGAAACAAGAATAACTAGTGTGATTTTCAAGCTTACAAGTATTTTTACAACATTTTTATTAGGCTGAAAACACTAAGTTGAGTTCTTTCTGTATAGTCCCATACAATCTTCTGTTCTACATTGTAAACACCTCTGCAAAGGGGTTTTATTTGACCTAATTTTAAAATAATTTTCAAGTATCAAGGACATTATATCTAAATTACTGAAAACATAATCATTTGCATAGCTTAAATAAAAGCAATTTTCATTCAAATGCATTTGTTTAAATTTCCTACCTAAAATGCCAAAATATTCCAATTCAAGTTTCCTATGGCTTAAAAATAATCTTACCAGCACCAACACTAGATTCTAACATTGTATTTATATTTTCGACCTCCAGTGTGATCTTTCTTCCTTGTCTAAGAAGCTTCTACACTTAAAAGTAAATGAAAATAAGCAAGACCTCTTGAGCCACAGTTTCTCATAAGTGCCCCTTAAAACTGTTTTAATCTGATTATCAGTTATAGACACTGGATGGTGTGGCTTTGTGTACTTTTGCTGTAAAAATCAGTACTACTTAGAAATGTGTTATTATGCCTCTTAACATCCCGTCATCAAAAAGGTAATGCTGCCTTTTGTTTCACTTACTGTACGACAAAGTAATCTTAAGTAGTTATAAAGCTTAAAACTCACATTTAATGTTTTTATTCTTTTAATCATCTGAAGTCATCTATGTATACAACATGCTACAAATAAAAATACTAACTTTTGGCACTGAAATTATATGAATCTGTAATTCCTAAAGCATTTCTACTTTAGAGTTCAAAGCTATTATGTTAATATCTGTAATGAATGCTTTACTTGAAAAAAGAGAAAAAGATCCTTTAAAAAAGGTGGTATTAATATAACGTGGCTTCATCCTCAAGATTCTAAGAAAAGGTATAAAAAAACCCATAAAATTTGTCAATCTAATTCATATTGTTTTATACAAGAACTCTAAAGATAACAAAGAAGATACATCCACAAACTATAACTATTTCCCACATATTAGGTATTTATTCTGAATCTAGTGATAGTGTAAGGAAAACACCAATTTATGCGTAGATTCGGAAAGCAAAGTTGGTACCGATGGCGAAGAGACTGTGTCAGCATCCGAGCGAATCTGGGAGACAGAAATGGGCTGCCTTCCACGAGAGGACAGAGAGGCACGAAGAGAAAAGGCCAGAACAACAAGAAGGTGGCTCTGAAGCACCTCCAGCTCCCTTCTACTTTTATCCTTTTTGAATGTATGTGTTTTCTGAGAGACATTTGTTGTAAGAAAGGTAGGAATTTTCTCAAAGACTGTATTTCTTCTATAAGGGCAAATTACACATCAAGTGACTGAGTATGTGTGCTATTTTTCAAATAAAGCTTAATTTTAAGACTATAAATTATATCCATCAATTGACAACTTTATTAAAATCTGTAGGCCCACTGGATGTGGTAGCACATGCTTGTAATTCCAGCACTTGGGAGGCTGAAGCAGAATTGTTGCCATTTCGAGACCAGCCTGGACTACAAAGTGCACTCAAGACCATCCTGAACTACATAGTGAGCCCCAGTCTCAAAAAGACAAAAAAAGTAGGCCTTTAAGACAGGTTCTTTCTCATAGTGCACAGACAGAAATGGACAGTGCTATGGTCCTCCAAGGAGCGGGTCCTACCTCCAAAACACATTTTCATGTGTACTATTTGTATGTTGTCTTGTGTGAAAAAAATACAAACTATGCATGACACAGCTTTTTCTTTTGAACGTTAACTGCCCTTAATTTAAATTTCTATTGGATCAGAATGACTTGCCAGGAGGAAATTCTTAAACAGCCAAGCTAGGTGGGAACTTGCTAGCTGCATGTGCCCTAAAGGTTCAGTGGGATGGTTCTCCATGAGGCTCCCTCGCCCTGGCTTCTCCTGCTAAGCAGGTGGTATTAGTCATGTTACTGTTAAAGTGTATCTAAATTAAAATTGTAAAGCTCTCAAAATGTATTCAAATTGCATTTTATATGGTTACTTCATCCATAACTCATACATTTCACAAACTTATATTTTCTTTTTTCTGTTAAAAGCCAGGAAAACACATAGGTAATAAAATGAACCACTCACGGCACACAGTGCCCGGCATTACCAGGCACCTGCTGGCCAGTGGGAGTCACGGAAGTGTAGCGCTTCCCTCCCTCGTGGCACTGGGTGGGCTTCTCCCCACCCTGGAGGACTGAGAGACCAGTGTAAACCTAATGGTTGGCATAAGGGAGCCAATGAGAAACTCTTCACTGACATTTATAAATTAGAAAAATTAATTTTCAGACCTTTTAAATGAAGCTTTCAAAATAATGTTTGTCAATAAAATGATGATGAAGGAAGGACTCAGGTGGCACATCAATCACATGTCCCTAACTGGACACTCCTGTCCCTGGCTACCTACGAACTTCAGGGCAAGCACTCTCCATTTCAGCTAATCAGTTAATAATACTGTTAGGCGACATTTGTTGAAGGTTGTCCATGCTAAACTTCACAATATACGGGGCATCCACAGAGCACCTCCTTAGCATGATGGGACTCTCCCGACACTGGAGCGGTGACAGTTCCACACACAAGCTCCCTCACACGTTCTGAGGTGTGTCAAGCGGACACGCACTCACACACTCACTGCACACTTGCTGGGCCCTGCGAGGCCTGGCCAGACACTGAGGGAGGACAGAAAGGGGGCACAGCGACGAAGGGACAGACCCGCACCGGGTCTTCCCGGCCTCCCACGCCTTGCTAGAAAGACAACATTTTCATCATTAGCTTTACTTTTATTCTAAAGTCTGAATTTGCTGAAAAGCAGGTGACTACATTCATTCAGCAGAGAACACCACTAATACTTTACCTGGACCACCACCTTTGTTCCCTCAACAGAATTAGAAAGGTTACAGAAGATAATTAAAACCACCATTAAAATAAACCTCCTTCATCTCTATCCATGGTCGGGTTTGGGTTTCAGTATTAATGAATGGGCTGCATAAACGGAGCCACAGTGAAATGGGACAGTTCCAGGGCGCAGGACGCGCAGGTCACTGTGCTCTTCTGCTGATTTGTCCTGATCCATGTACAATAACTTTTTTTTGCAAATTAATTTTTTCATAATAAAATACTTATAAGATACCAGAAATGATAAAGTAGTAAGGAAAGAAGATACTGTTATCCTAATGTAATACATAAGAATACTGCACATATATAACCAGTTTTCCACTAACAGCTGCAATAATACATTCTATAATTTTCTATATGTATTTGGCTATGTTCTCCATTTTAGCGGTTTGTAAAAATATTAAAACACTAGTACCATGTGAGCCCTTCCTCTGCTTCCTGAACACAGGCTGACCCACTATTTAGAGGTTCGGCCAGGACAATCCATTTCATGCTGCAGCGCTGACCCTTCACAAAGACCATGTGAGTACCCTATTACAATATGTACAAGTGACCTTTAATTGTACTAACAGGCTTTTTGTTAGGAGCTTTTTTAATGCTATGCCATAGCTACAGTATAAGTCAGTAAAATATTTCTAAGGGTACTAAGCAGAAATCCCAAGGAAACAACACCCTATATCAAAACACGCACACAAAAAATGTGACACTACACCATAACCATGCCTTTTAAAATAACCACCAAACAGAGAGGTTTTCTTTTTTAGTCATGGGAATTAAATATTTAGGACATTCACAAACAATTATAGACTAAAGAAATCTAATCAAACACAACCTCGCTTGCAATAACTGCTGGAAACAAAGCTAGTTATGCCAAAGTTGCCGTCAGCTTCATTTCACCACAGAACATTTTAAGTTTAGTAAAAGATGCTCATCTCTTTTTACTAAATGGTTGCACACTTTGAAGTTTTATAACCTGAAAATATTTGGTGAAGAGTCCTATGCCCCCCAAACACAGACCCAAACATGTTTCCATTGTTATCTACATTGAATACTGATACTTAAGACAGTTCAGTACAGGATAGGGCACGGTATTTCAACTGATGTACTCAGAAATTTACGAATGAGCGCAATTCATGTTTGACACTCTTACAAAAAACAAACCCAACGATTTTACTAAACCGCCTATATGGGTTATTTCTGGAAAGCTCACGTTGAAACGACTTGGTCAGCTTCTCTCCCGCGCCCGCAGTGGCAGGTTGACTTGACAGCATCTGACAAAACAGTTCAGCCAGCTCTGCTGTACCAGGCCCAAGGGGTCTGACCCGTGATCTATGAACAGGCTCTATGGTGTCGAGTGGTAGCCCCAGTGTCACTGCCAAAATTTTCCTTTCTAAGAAATAGGAGGCCTCCTTTACTAGTTTGGGGGCCTACAGGCATTCCCATCACAACTTGCATTCTCTGGTTCCCCAGGCCTAGCTTTTAAAAGCTGAAAGTGTATATTTGATACCACATTTTCTTAATGATGAATATAATTCCTTCATATGACTAAAATACAAAAAACTTTTTAATATTGATCAATGTGAAAATATCTTCCAACACTAGATTACTGAATCTTACTCAGATAATTCCCAACAAATAAAACACTTGCAAAAGGAAAAAGCCTTTTGCAGAACAAAGTGAACCTTCATTAGAACTGATTATGATAAAAGAGGCAGATATTAGAAATTTTAAAAATTGATTTTAGTAGACCCTTATTGTAAATTTTTATTTCACCAGAAAGTTTCAAGACTACAAAATTAACAAATATAATTTAGAAAAACATAAAATATATTAACTAATTATATTTATAATTAAACAAATATTTGCAAAGGTCCCTGAATAAAGAACTTATGTGAATGCAATAATACATTGCAATGAAATTTGGCATATATTTCAATTATTTCATAATAGTTGACTATGACACAGGAAGCAAATTTCTTTGCAGAGAATATTTTGTCTTCCTTATGCAGGATTTATGAGTCCTATAAAATTAGTGTTTAAGGAAAAATTTTTGCCAATTAATTTTTTCATAATAAAATACTTAGTAGATACTAGAAATAATTAAAAAAGAAGGAACAATATTTTCACCTTGCTGTACATATGTATAAATATGTTCAAATACAGACTTGCATTATGTTCTATAAGCAAGAAGCTATGACTACCTCAACCTGAATTTCATAAGGTATGTCACAAAAATATAGAACAGAATGTTTGCAATATACAGAAATTTTTAACTTGAAAGTTAAAAGAATATACATATTCTCATATGCCTATGCATTCATTACACACATATATACACATACAGATTTTTTAGATCCCTGATTTTAAAGTGTATTTCTTATAAAGAAATCTTTTATGACTATGCACTGAAGTTATGCACTTGTAGAACACATGTGGAGACACAGTGTACAAGGCGGGTATATGCTTCTTATGACTTGGGGTACACACAAGCTTTGGAATCTAACAGACTAGAATTGTGTTATTTCTGGTAGCTCTTGGCTACCAGATGCTCACTCACTGAACTGTAAGTCTCCTCCCTTGTAAAGTGCGGATAATAATAATAATCATAATCATAACAGAGGGTATTTGTGATGTGTGCTAATGCCCAGGAAGCACCTGCATGAGCCCCACAACACTGCTAACACTTCATACAACTTACTATTTCTTATATTGACAATAATCAGCTCTGGAACATGTTAGTTTTCCAGTGTATTTCCACTCAGAGTACAACGTTCTGGATTTAATTCCAGTAACCACAGATGTGTGTCTTTGGGAAGGGACTCTGAACCCCATGCAATAGTGCACACACAGGGCCTCCTAGCAGACTAAGGTAAGATTTACCTATGTTAATGTGAAAGCATCCAACTCAACTCCTTGGGCAAACAACATACCAAATACACGTTTTAAAGAAACTTATGGTAGAGGTAGGAGTAACAATTTAACAACACGGCTAAGGATTTTGTGCAAAAAAGACTATGTATGTCTCCGGCTTGTGGAACTGATCATTTACTGTTAAGGTAGAAAAAACAAATATAGGAAGATACAAATAATTACAGAGAGAATTTAAAATAAGGCGTAATGAAATTTCAGCCTTCCCTGAAGTGGAGAGGGAGCGGGAGGGACCGGCGAAGCAGCCGAGCAGCCGAGGGACACAGAGGGGAACCTTCCAGATGCCAGGTTTGTGTGGCAAGGTGCGCAGGCGGTTCCAGAACTCGGAGCGCCGGGGCTCAGGGACACCCCCAAAGCTACCTCTAGCCGAGAGCTGCAGGAGTGTGCACAAGAAGCATTAGCGTTCCGGGCTCAGGGTCTCCCTTCAGCCCGGGCTGTGCACGCTTTTCCCTCAGACGCGTACAGGACACTGGGGAGCAGGGTGTCTGGGAGCGCTGCATCCTGCTCCTGGGCTATGCCAAGGACACCCACAGAAGTTCCCATGCAACACCTGGGAAGGAGGCCCCACAGGGCCCTGGCTCACCCCGCTTCCCCGCAACCAAAGGCCGCTGCTTCAGCCACTGCCTGGGCGCTCCCATGCCACGCTTTCCTCACGACACTTGTGTGAAACGCAGCTTGTGTGCAGTTTGTGGACGCTTGTGGAGAAGCATGTGGGCGCCTTAGACCCAAGCTCAGTTTATAACATGAAGTTTTGCAACTCAGCCCAGGACAGGCCAGCACCCCGGACGGACCAGAGCCCCCTATGGGCCAGAGCGCCGGGCAGGCCAGAGTCCTGCACAGGCCAGTGGCAGGTCTGATTACGGGCTCTGATCAAGGGAGAGCAAGTGGCTGCCTCCCTCTCCAAAGGCCTCGGGCACGTGAGGACCTGGGAAGCACTTTTAAGTGGAAAACAATTACAAAGAAATTTTAGGAAACTTGTCAGTGAACAAAAATGACTCAGAGAAAATGTTTCTTCTTTCAAGGCACTTAATAGACTTTTAAACGGGCTGCCACTTAGCAACAATTTCCTTTTCCATCCTGGTAGGGAACTATTAACACAAAAACAAACCCAGGAGAAGTCCTAAGTGAAAACTTTGGTAGCCAGGCAGCCAGTAAGAAATACTCGTTATTTCCCAGTATGGTACTATTCCTCTGGAAGACTGAGCACAGAGGAGCAAGCTTTTGCAACCTTTATTTAGGAAGTTAGAAAATACTTCAAATATTTTGGGAAATTACCTAATCAGTACACTTTCAGCATATGTCTAGTCATGTAGCCATCTCTGGTCAATCATCAAAAAATCAAAGGCAAATTGGCATGACTCAGCTCTAACTTTAATGCCGCATGATTGTGTCGGGTAAGCTGGCTTTGTGTGAGAGCGGCTGTGGCCTTAGCAGGGAGATTAGCAGCCGGACCTAAGCTGGCCTGCAAACCCTGCCCTGCTGATGCCTCCGGCCTTTGAAGTCTGGCCTTCTTACCTGGCAGCACTACAGTGGGAACTGGGCGGTGTCAGACCTCATCAAGCCGCTGGCTGCCGAGAGCTCACTGTGGCCTTCACTAATTGGCCCAATTGCGGATTATACCTCTCGCTACAGATTCAAGACAATAATTTAGTTAAATGATGTTTTTTCTTTCCCTTATCTCTTCCAATTAAGATTCCAAAGTGGGAAGAAATAGGATTAGATGGTCTCAAAACTGTGCTCCTGTTATGGTGGTATGCACTTCTGATAGGTTCGGGATGGGGTGCGAGATGTGGCTGGTAAGGACGAAGCCAGCTTCTGCAGACCTGGGACATCTATGCGGCACTCCTGCATGCCAGTGTCGCCCAGAGTTTCCGTGTAAACACACCAAACTGTGAATGTACAGGAAACTCTATTGCATGCTCAAAGTTACTTTGGGTTTATTTTTGGCAAATGATTTTACCCATAGGAATAAGTACTTTTGTTCAACTTCCTTCCTTCCTTCCTTCCTTCCTTCCTTCCTTCCTTCCTTCTTCCTTCCTTTCCTTCCTCCTTCCTTCCTTTTTCCTTCTTCCTTCCTTCCTTTTTCCTTTCTTCCTTTCTTCCTTCCTTGTATATCTAGGAGTAAAAAACTAACTTAAATAGCAACCAGTATTTATAGAGGGCAGTATTATCAGATGACACAGCTCAAGTGGCTAGAATTTAAGGCTTTTGAGCAGACATTTCCATTATTTTAGTTTAATGACATAATTGTGAACTGTCCTCCTCCTTATCTCTACATATAAGAAACAGATATTCGCCCTTGTACTTCTCCTTTAAAAACTGGAAATAAATGTATATAAGGAAGTAATGTGAGACTACAGATATTATGCAACAATCCAAATTGTTAAATACTATCATGGTGACTAGGAGTTAGCAAGGATTTACATTTTTTCAAAATGTATAAGTTTCAAATAATTCTATGGAGTCATATCAAGTTAGAGTATTATTTTACAAATCTAATTTACACACATGGCACCTATGATTCTGGTCTCAGTACTTTAAGAATGAAGTAGTGAACCAAAAATAATAACAAGTTAATAAGAACTGGATAGCCAATTATTCTGTGAGAAAAACTTTTTGGTGACTGGCTACTGGACCCTGTATTCTGAGTTAGGTGTGATATATTATAAGACAATCTCGAATAAACCTGATTTCCTTTGACATTTTCTACTCTCAAAATTCATTTAGCCTGCAAGGCTCCCAGATACACTACTGATACCACAGATACACTGGTCCCCATTCCTTTGGGACCAATGATAGCCTGTAGTTATTGTGCATCCTTGTATGGAAAGTTTATCATTAACTGTGCATGTCTTTTGTGCTGTTGAGCGTAGTTACCCAGTTACCATACACTGGCTTGCTTTGAAACACTGAATCTTGGGGCTGAAAAACTGTCCCACAAAACAGGAAACCCTCTCTATAATAACTGACTGATGTCGTTAATATTAAATGCTAATGAAAATGCTGTTTTTACGCCATCAAATTAAATGCAGTCACATTTCAAACTCTACCAAATCCTACTAGTCATATATTATAATTTCATCAAAACTATAACAGAAAGAAAAGAACTATACTGAGACTCCCAGCATTAAAGAAGCGAAAATCAGAGAAAGTGAAGCAATGCAAGTTTTAAGTAGTTACTACAGCTCAGACAGGGAACTGCACAGGCAGTATCTTCTGGATCACTTGATCAGTGCAGCTTAGACAATACGCATGGCAATCAGGACTTGGAGTAGTATCTAAATTATTTATTTATTTTTGGTACCAGGGATGGAACCCATGACCTTGTGCTTACCAGGCAAGCGATTGAACAGCTGAGCTAAATCCCCAGCCCTGGAGTAGTATTTAACAATTTCATTTGTAATTTCTTTGGATTACATACAGTTCAGCAAAGATTTTACGGCAGCCAAGTAAGTGGCCCTGTCGCTAGTCTTGGGAGAGACAGTTATTTAGAATGCATGCCAGGAGTCTGATGTGCTTAGTGCAAAGGTGATTCTACCACGGGTTCTGCAGAAGGGCTAATTTACAGAGCCCTACAGTTAGTGTTATCAGTGAAACTTAGCATGTGATTAGATCAATGTTTCCATTTGAATCATGACAATACCATACATATTCCAAGAAGGAAAAACTATTTTCTTGCGTTCTCCAGATCTCTCAAAAAAATTCAAGACTTCTAAGGTTGCCGTATCTGTTAGGAGTCCTTGGAGGTGTTATTAAATCATCAGTTTTCACACATAAAAAGGGCAATGGCCAATATATTTTTCAAGTACTGTTGACATAGCGTTGAAGGTGCCTGCCTACTTCTTGGGTCTCTGTCTCCAGCTGTGCCCTTCTGAGACCAAAGCGCTAGGAATAAAGCCCAGCACGGGACACATGTGCCTGCATGGAATCAGAACACTTCTGCTCACCTTGCTTCTGAGAGGTGCTTCGGATTCCCTGTCTGGTATGGAACAGTTTCAAATTTCACAGAACGGCTAAATACAAATTTTATTCAAAAAATTATCAGTCTACCAAACACATACTCACTGTGCACGTGCAAACACTGGTGCGTGATGGGCACTTCCCTCCAGCCATGGACTCCCTGAATTAATTACCTTCAGGTCATTTCCCCTCTTGCTTTAGGTTACATCACCTAAGACTTGCCTTCTCTCTGGATAAGCATTTTATAAGTCACAGTGCTACACTGAAAATGTTTCACCTTAGGTGACCATTTCATCGTCTTCTGTTCTAATAATAATTACATGTAGCTCTAGGCACTTGTCTGGGACATACAGCCATTATTAGCACATTTGTTTGATTCTTAATTTGTATTTTTCTAATCACCAAATTTAATATTACAATATACGAAAATGGGTTTTAGAATAGGTTGCACCTATATTTCCAGCTTTAAAAAATCAAATCTTTGTTGGGCAGGTTGCAAGCCAAAAAAAGTAATGAATTTGATCAACTGTAAACTGAATATGAGCTTCTTATAAACCAACTATTTATTTTTATTTTGTTTTCAAATGCTGCTTGCAAACCCCAAAGTACCCAACTGCACTGGGCCCCGAGGCTTAGCACATCGGGGAGAAGTGAAACCTGCACGTCCACTCGCAGGTCTCTCCACGGCCCTCATCAGAGCCCACGGTGCTGACAGGGACCCTGAAGTCGCATCACCCCTCAACTCCCAGCCCAACTCCACCAGACCCGATGGAGAGAAACAGCGATCACACACGTTGTGCAGACCTTTGGGCGCAATGCTTGCTTCCCACTTGGGAACGGCCTTGCTTTGCATGGTAACAGCAATGATACCTTAGACGGACCTGGTCATCAGAATGCTGATTTGGGGTAAAGGGTGCATCATGGAGGAAAAGAATTTACATCTTGCATTTAAACTACAAATTCAGCCTAAGAGCAGATGATGAGGACACTTTCCTTGTGCCAGTCAGAACTGCATCCCTTCAAAAGTTGTATGCAATGCTATGGCCAGTCACTCAGTGCTCTATCAGAAGAGCTGAAACACTGTTTGAACCACTACAATGCTGGGTTCCATTTCACCGGTTTCTTTTGACAATTAAAGCAAATTAGCTCAAAAATCACTGTTTCTCCACTCCGGCTCTTCTGGTGTTGAGTGGCTGTGGGAGGGAGGGTCCCCAGATGAGAAACTCCTGACACTCCTGCCGAGATGGCCGCCTGAAGAACTGGCTGCCTGATTAGCTATTAACTGCTCTCAATAGGGTTAGATAATTAAGGGCATTGACGACCATTAATTAGGAGGAGGGCACATTAATTTGTCACCGGATAGGGCCCTTACAATGATTTATAGTTTAGTGCTACTTGCAAATGTGAAGGGAAAGAGAGAAAGAGAGAGAACCATTAAGTTTCCTTATCAAGTGGCCAGCTTACAGAGGGCAGAGGGTCAAAAAAGGGCCAAAGTGGTCACTTAAGGGTGAAGTCCCGAACACCAAAGCAGTGCCAAGCCACATTGACCATCATTTGGTGATGAAGTTAAAAATATGCTAATTTATTGGTGGCAATTCTCTCTTTTTATGGTTTCAAGCAGTTAAGACAAGTGGCCTGCTTAAGAGCTTTTCATTTGAAAAGAGATTAAACAAAATGGTTTGTCAAGGCTACTTGGCTGTTTTATGTCTTTGTTAAAAAAAAAAAATGCACCAACTATACTGATAACTATCCCATCAGCCAAAAGCCATCTCTCTCTGAACATTTACTTCATTAATAAATATATCAACTCTAATTGCTTAATAGTTCTATGTTCATTTGCTCTTTAGCGAGATTAAGTTGAAATAAATCTTTTGTGCTACTACTTTCTGTCATCGCTGCCTGCACAAAGATCACAAGATAAGTTTCAGTATTGTAGAAAATTTACTTAAAGCCACTCATGTAAATTACACTTTGTTTATTTTAGTGCCTAAAGGGAAAGGCAATCTCACTAGTAGTAAAGAAAAATACTTTTAGGGTATGGATCAGAAACTCCTTTTTCTCAGCCACACACAACCACGGGCAGCATTCACATCCCACATACAAGTAAGCACAGCTCATTAACATTTAATTAAATATGCTTTTGAGAGCCTTGAGAATATGCATGTCACATTTATCATGGAACTTTGGAGCTTACTTTTAACAGACATTTAGAAATTATTTTTGCTATATGCTAATGATAAACCACTAACACAAGGAAAGGATAGTAAAAAAACATTCTGTGTGTTACATCAAGAGAACTTTGTATTCAGCGTGAAACATGTCACAAGCACTTCATCAGAGGAAAAGTGAAAGAAAGCGGGGAAAAAGCATTTACCTTCAGACTGTAAATTAAAACAAAAATTCTCTTACCTCAATGCTGAATAGCTTCCTTTTTAACTTAAAAGCTAAGTCTTTGACATCTGATTCATCGCAAATCAAATTATTAAGCCGAGGGATCTGCCGAATATGCATCAAACCTTGCAGAGAGAAAAAAGAAGAGTTTTAAATGCTGTCATCTGACGCATAAATTAAAATCTTACAGCAGAATCCTGTAAATTTACACGCAGGCAGCTCCCTTTAAAACCAGAGCTTACTACCAGGAGCAGCGAAGCAAATGGTGTGATTATACTCAAGTAATCAGGCAGAATAGGATAAACAGAAATCCTTGTGCGAGGAAAACTAATTGCACTTCAGTACACAAGTACAGATGTAAAGAGGGATCTTAATTCTTGTCAAAACTGCAGCTGGTTTGTGTGTGATTTCCCCTTGTATTTACAGTAAGCAAATATGGCTATCACCTTGCACGCTGCCCACGGCGCCACTCGGCGATCTTTATTTTATTAAATGCACCAGTAAGCAGCCAGCAAAACAAGGCTTATGGGTTACTGATCACCAGCGAA
Source organism: Hydrochoerus hydrochaeris (assembly GCA_004027455.1). NCBI lineage: Eukaryota > Metazoa > Chordata > Mammalia > Rodentia > Hydrochaeridae > Hydrochoerus > Hydrochoerus hydrochaeris. Next base: position 11,619 of record PVLA01007043.1, on the reverse strand, counting down.
GCTCCACTGAAAGTACTGTATTTGGAGCCCCACTAACGACGTGGGCGCGCCGTGGAGGAAGAGTGCACCTTGGAGCCCACGGTGGGCGTCCCGAGACTCATGTCCACGGCCGGTGCAGCGACCTGCGCGGCCCTAGGTAAACCGTGAGCCCGGCCTCTCGCCTGCTAATTCCTTCCGACAAGGGCACTAGGTGGCTTTGTGCAGCCTGGTGTCGCTCCTGACAGAATGAGGGCCATTCCCCGCAGACGCGGGTGCGCCAAGCCCTTCTGCCTGGGCGAGACTGAGTCCCGCGTGGGAGCCGGGATGGGCTCTGGCCAGCGCGGGGCAGCCCGCAGCCCTCGGGCCCTCTGCGGCACCCAGCTTAGCTACTCGGAGGTTGTTTCCATTTACATGGGCACACCTCCAGGGCCTCATTTTAGAAAATCCCTGCAAAAAGAAAGCACTAAAAGAACTCAATTTTTCAACTTAAAAAACATTAGAAGGTACTCTTGAAAAAATAATTTCTAACTACAAATTAAAAATTACCTATATATAGCTACTCGGTAAAAATGCGCTTTTTAGAAAGGAGCACATGGTACACGCGCACCTTTCGCTTTAACCTCCCAGGCGCTCGGCCAGCCACGGAGGAGGAAAGCCTTACAGATGAACCAATGACTCCAGCGGCCAGGCTGCCGAGGGGCAGCAAGTTTACAGTCCGCAGAACGGGTTGTTCATGACTCTGGGGGGCAGGGGGAACTGGTCAGTTCAGGGATCTCAGCACAAAGATTCTCAGCCTCTGAAATGGCCTCATCAAAGTAAGTTTTCATATGAAATATAATTTTACTAAATGAGCTAATCACTACAGTACTTATAAATGATAATGTATAATTTATTATAATATGTTATCCAATTTATCAACTTGGATTGCATTAAAAGAACAAGGAAAAATTGAAAAATATTCAAATCTTAATTTATGTCTTCTAATTACAAAAATGATTCGTACTTGCGGCTGGGCTAGGCCCAGGCTGTGTGGACACTCAGTAAAGGACAATAAAGAGGCACATGACTGTGTAGAGAAGTTATTCAAGCTTTAAGAAACAGTGCTGATTGCTAGCATATTGTTAAAATTCAAAGCACTGGTCAATTATATAAAGCATACTGTTTACTAATTTTTGTGTATATTTTATGTTATGTATATTGTGAACCAATAAAATAACTTCTACAGACTCACAAAATCCTAGTAGCAGACTTCAAAGAAGCTACTGGGTCTTTAGAAGTTTCTCTGGAAATACTGTAACTTCTACAATAGCAACAGCAATACATGTTTATTTCAAGTACATAAATAGGTAAAAATCTGCTATCTACTATATTCTATATGAAATTTAGATCAAGCACATATGTAATTACTAAATTTTAAAATTCAAATGCTTTTGTGTAAAAAAAATTTTTATTTAAAAAGAAATTCTCCAGCAGCCAAGTAACTTAGGTAACATGAAAAGCTTTAAAAAATAGAGGCGGGGCAGTGGTTCCCTGGAAGGGCACATTCTAGCACGCCCAAGGCCTACATTCAGTCTCCAGCAGTGAAACCCAGAAGTCAGAACCAGAGCTGTGGAGGGGGGCGGGGGTGGCACTTGGGACCCCAGGGCTCCTGAGTTTCAAAGCACTTCAGAGTTTGGAGTTCTAGATTAGGGATATGCCACGTGAATTGTTAGAATTAACACAACACCTGTTTCCAGCAAAGCTTAAGAAGCATGACTGCACAGCAACTTTTAGTGACTAGAAGAACTGAAGTGGATCTGAGCCAGGCCTGAGGCCTTGGGCTGACTCCTCTGCATCATCGCAGCCTGAGACGCGCTGCCCGAAAGAGCGGCTGGGAACGGTGAGCACCACACAGGCCTACCGGGAGGCAGGAAGTGCTGCCTGGACCCGGGACCCCCACGCAGCCAGGCCCTGCCTCCTTGCCCCAAGGTGCTGCTTACCATGATAATCCTTATAGAGGGGGTTGGTTTCTTTCTCCGAACCAACAAACGATTCCAGGCCCACTACTGTATCTGACAAGTTTGTGACACGGGCAGTAATGGCTTTATTCTACAAAACACAGAAATAAAACACTTCCGTTTAAAAATATGACAACTGTACAGTGCCACTGTGACATCTTGATGACAAATTATAGTGGGGACAGATTATCAGGATAGAGAAATAACTTGGAAAAATTAAAGCTGCTACTGGTTGAAAACTGGACAAAATAATGCTCTTAACTGAAAATTCCAACCCACAGAGGTCTGCTACTCTAATCAAAGAACTGAGGGGAAATAATTGTTTTTCATGTGCCTTTGGGACAAGGCCCCCTTTCCTTTCATACTCCATTATTTTTCAAAGTACTTCACCCACTTGCCCACTGGAGAATCTCACAGACAACAGGATTGTGAAGCAGGAGACAGCATAGTACAAAGTGCAAGGCAAGGGCCACTCAGCTGCTGTCATTGGGACCGGGTCTCAGGCCAGCACCAGCAGAGGGCCTCTGTACCATGCTAGACACGGAAGGGTCCCGCTAAGGGGCTGCGGGCAGCCAGCGCTCCAGGCTTCTGTTTGTTTTGCAGACATGCCACGCGGCTCGGCACTAAGGGCAAAGGAAAGAAGGCAGGGCACACCAGCAGCCGCCCTCTCCCTCCCGACACGATCCACACGGATCCAGATCCCACCAACCGCCACAGCAGTTGCCAAAAACAGTATGTCTAGCCAGTAAGTTGTAAAAGTTCTAAAATACCCAGAAATTCTTGGTTAAAAGCATGAAATCAGCTCTTCTGCTGGGTCTGGAACTATTTAATGGCCGTCCAGGGCTCCCTATGATCCCTGACAGGGCGTTGAGTCTGAAAGCTGTGCTCATGTGTTGCAACACCACAGAAGACTCTATTCTAAAGGTCTAGACTTTGTATCATCCTGGCAGTGAAGAGGGCACACACAGAGAATGAAGAGTTTTCCTGTCGTGGTCCTGTCCTTAAGTGCCTTGCTAAAGGAAGAATGAACTTTTAACAGAGGCCAGGGCAGGAGCACACGGTCCTTGGCAGCACCAAACCCACAGCAGCAGCTGGTCAATGCACACCTACAGCGGGACCGCGAGCCGTCCACACCTATGAACCTATAAAGGTTTCAGCCTCTGAATTGGGCTCCAGTAAAAATAATGTCCCTTAATTGTCTTTAATAATTTCAATCACGTGGGCACACCAAGCATAAAAAACAAACATCACTTGGAAATGCCTATTTTTTCCCTAGGCAATTTTTCATTCAATGGTGGGAAAATAATCCAGATTGATTCCTTTCAGTTCTGTGCCATGGGGCATGGTCCTACTCCAGGAATAACAGGGGCTCAAAGGCCATAAACATGTTCCTCTCAATATTTCTTTAGCCAGAGACCATTCTATCAAACTCATCCAGGTTGGGCTTCAGCCAGTTATTCTTCACCCAAACAAAAATGTCTGCCAGACATTCCAACAGCTGGGAGACAGTTCACAAAGAGTCAACTTGAAAATGATTCATTGTGCTGGGGACTGAACAATGTTGGGGTGGGGGTGGGGTGTGGCTGGGTTGGTAAGAAAGGGTGAGAACAAGTGGGAGATGGAGAAAAACCATGTGGTCCCCCCATGGAGAAGAATCTTGGATCATAACCAGCAGGCTTGTATCATTTCATTTTTAGTATAAACTCAACTGGGAAGAGTTCTCCTATCATGGACCTCAGATGAACAGGCTCTTACAAAGGCTACTGAAAGTATTTCTTAATCAAAAGGTCAGATTTACTTTTATCTATAAAGACAAGACTAAGACTCTGTACCTAAATATCTGAACCTAAAATATTAAAAGGCATTTTGTGTTAGAAGTCAATTACTCAAAATCTCAGTGATACAGACTAGCACCTGCTCGTTTACATGAATAATAGAAATTATAAGGGTTACCAGGAATTGTGGAGATTGATTTCCAATCTAGTGATATGTAAGCAAGATACTATGTATTTAAATGGTTAACTTGATATTTACTTCTTTCATTTAATCTTAATAATAAACCATTATAACTAATAATTAAAATTAACTAAGAAACCATATTTACCAATCTTATAAGTCTTTTTAAGGTACTTTAAAGAGGAAAGCTGATTAATTTCAAATATAAAAGGATGCACAGCCTGTATTTCAAGATTTCTAAGAAACTCATTCATATATTTGTTATATTTCTAAGTCTTATAGGTTTATATTATCGCTATTAATTATAAACTATTTTTAAAGCTTTCATGAAGATTCAGAGCAAATAAACTTTTCATCATACTATTATGTCACTGTAAAATACTATACTATGAGTTACATTTAACAATGACCTTACTGCTTTCTGCACAGCTATTTTGCAAAGTAGTTTACATAATGCTGTGAAACACATTAACTGAAAATTGTACAGATACCTGAAAAAAATCTATAGAATAAAATGCAAAGGAAATTATATAAGAGTAATATCTAATGATAAACTCAGTTTTGTAGTTATTTACAAAAGCACAGAACATATTTGGGCACATAAATGTACATTTTCTTAGTGTTAAACACATGTTACAGATTACTTCTGTATGTCCAAGACTCATAAGGGAAATAATCTATTGATGTAGTCCTACCTTAAAACCATTCTTGTCAGAAGGTGTTTCAAATCATAATATTAATAATAAATGGTTCTTTAGATAAGTGAAAGTCAATTTACCTAAGAGAATCTAAAATTAACAGCCTTAGGAAACCCTTAAAAGCATAATAATCACAATTCACTTTAGCAGAAAAACACCATGGATAACAAATTGTCATAATATAACCAGCACATTTAGAGAGCTTTAGCATAATGACTGGAGCCAAGGGCTTGGAAGTGTAACTTCTACATTTTTATCCTAACAGATTCTAAGAGTTTTTATATGCATAACAAAGAGGTCCCACTCTTCGGGTCCTTGGTATATAGTTGGAAATGGAGAATTAAAGGTATTTGTGCATCAATTGCTCAAATGTAAATATGAACATAATTTTTCTGTGAGTTCAGAAGTCATTACACTACAGTTTCTCATTAAGAGCACCTAAGGACATTGAGAACACATTCGTATGAGGAAATTAATGCTCCAGTGCATGTGTGGCTCTGTGACATCACCCAAGTGCGTACGACGGTGCTGCCACCCCTCCTCCTCGCCCATCTGGATATGAAAATCAAGGATGCCTCAAAAATCCTTCTTACACCAGACAGATCTGCCTTCGCTCCCGGGTGAGAGTTGTCAGCTCTGGATGGCAGCCAAGACATGCCTAGGAGAGCAGCCAGAAGAGAAGGGAGCCAGTGTCCGGGAGCTTTAGGAGTTTGCTGGCAGGCTAAAGCACATTGTAATAAGTTACAGAAAAGGCTCTTACATTTGTATGTTGCAGTGTTAATTTCTTAAGTGTTTAAAATTTAAAATATGTCAAATGTTTTACAAAGGAAAAAGGCAAATTGGATTACCTAGTCTTCTGCCTTTTTATTCCAATTTTAATTCTATGAGGTCTTTCAAAGGTTTTGTTATTTCCTGCTTACTTTCTTAAAATGGTAGCATATTTTTCTTTATGATATCCCAAATTCATCAACTGGCTTTTAAATTAGGGAAGATTAATTTAATGCTTCCTTTCAATTTAAAGCTCATAAAACTAAATTAGGAATGTTAAGAGATAAAAGTGCAAATAATGTGATATAAAACTCCCACGATTTTCTAATAAAAATAGTTCAGAAGTCCAGTTAGCATTACCAAGTAAGAATGAAACTATTTCAACCCCTGAATATTTTCCTATTTTGTTGGACTGAGTTTTCTCAATAATATGAAAGATGTAATTTGTACCTGTACAAAATACATTTTCAGGAAATAGTTTAAGACAATTAAGAAATAATTAACCAACAAATTACCAAAAATCTTGAGAGGAACAAATCAACTGACATAAAGCATTTTTGCAATGCTTCTAGAAAGAATGAGATTTTTGAGTTGCTCAATTGATGCTACTCAAGAAAGAAAGCAAATGTGATGTGAAAGGAAGAACCCCCATATGGGAATGACACAAGCATCAGATCTGGACGAGAGCACAAGTAATTTGCAGCATTACAGAAATACTGAAGTTACTTTATGTCTGACCCCAGCATAAGACATGAAGTGGGCGGGGCGTCAGTGTAAGTAAATACAGCACGTTCTACAACTTCATGAATAAAATTTTCTGCAAAGTGCACAGGAACGAGAGTATACTAGAAGCTATAAAATTTCTCTGTTGTGAAATACAGAAAATAAACTTGGATCAAGGAACATATGTAGGATATTTAATAAGATATAGTATTTGCCTCATTAATGTTATTAAGTTCATTATTCCACAGAAGAATGTGAAAGAGTAAAATTATGCTGTGTGTAACTTGCTCCATCTTCCCTCAAGATGTTGCCTTGCTTCATAGATTATTTTATTAAAATATTTGATAATGAGGAAATAATTCTGTTCATGATTGTTCTAGGCTTAATAAAGAATATAGTTTTATCAGGTAAGATTATGTTAATGCACATTTCTAAGAAATTAAGGTATTAGAAGAAATCTTTCCAGATTTAATATTAGGCTTGAGTCAAAGTCAGTTAATTTTAGGGTACAGAGGAACTTTTTGAAATTAAAAAACCTGTAAATGCTAGTCACTTGGTAGCCTCATGTCACAATAGTCGATTTAGTGTACATCATAAAACAAACGTATTTTGTGGTTTTTTTTTCCTCTAAAGCTTAACACATATCCATGCAGTTGCTACTGGGAAATATACTTAATCTTAAAGGTGAAGAAAAGGCTGAACGTGTCCAATGTTACTGAGAACAGCAATGGAGTCACAGCTTCTGGAGTTTCCTATTTGACCAAACACGTGGTTCTACATTGTGGTGTGGAAATGTCGGTCCCTTACAACTGAGGATTACTGTTTGGGAGGCCATGCTTTACTCTCAGAGACCCTATCTATACTGACACTGGCCTCAGACACTACGTACTTTGCAGAATATCGTCGTTTCTTTTTTCAGGTTATTCTACAAAACATTTAAAAAGCTTTCGTTTTTCTGAAAACTCGGAAATTAGACGAACAAAATGGTACAGTCTATAAGTTAAAGAAATGGTATAACCCTTGGAATTAATTTTTGGAGCCCTCCACATCTATACACCATGTAGTTTAACACCATGGAAACTCCTCCCAGAGAAATCTGATGGTAGCTTATGCCTACAGCCGTTTTATGGGTAACTTCCTAAGTCAGAAATTTCATCTAACTTTCTGCTTTCAGCCCCTAAGATCCAGTTCACAGATGCCCACAGCCTGTGCCCCGCCTGGAAAACCATTGCTAATATCCAAATATCAAACAGAGCCTCCAGCTGATGGTCGGGCTGCAGTGGCAGGCTGAAGATACGAAAGTTTAAAACCAGCTTAGAGTAATCCCATACTGAGTATGAAATGATAGCCTGTCGCCAGGAGCAGGCGGGCAGAGCCAGGTCCAGATGGGAGCCTGGCTGGGAAAGGGGCGGGCAGGTGGGGCCCGCGGCCAGGCAGGACGCCGCCCTCTGCTGGTGAGGCCCGCCGAAGGCCGGCTCCGCAGGGCAGGGCCGGGCCTGCCTCAGGGTCTGAGACCTAAGCTGTGACGCGGACGGCGCCCCCCTTCCGGGCCGCTGCTGGGGATCTGCACACCTGCAAGCTCACGGTTTCCTATTTTCCTCTGATTAATTCGTCAGCGACAAAAGGATCCAATGTTTCACCAGGAGGTCCAATTATTTATCTTGTAATTTAATTACATCATAAGCATAAGCAAATGCAGCACCACTTTTATAACAGAAAGCTCTGTGAAGTGAAGGATGCCGCTGAATCACGCTTGCTGATACACACATCCATCCTCGAGAAGAACCACCCGTGGGCGGCAGGCTTCACAAGCCCTTGCTCAGGCTCTACATAAAGCCCGTAATGAAATAATATAGAAATGAACCATATAAATCAACTGTACAGGGAACAAGCAAACAGCATGTCGCAGCAAAAGAGCACAATGTACAGCGCCAAACCGATCGACAGGCTAATGACGGAGCTCGCGGCGCTCGCGCAGGCGAGGAACGAAGCTGCCTGCTCAGCCCAGAGCTGGTAAACTTCACAGAAAAGTTATTCGAGACCGGGTTTTCAGTGTGAGTTAATAGCTGCAGCAAAAACATTTAGTGAAAACCTGTTCCGGGATTTTGGCCTCCAACCAGAAGCTGCCGGAGCGGAGGCCCGGCTTCCCCAGCTCCAGCCTCGGAGTCCTGGCTGCCGCCCGCCCGGGAAGCCAGCCTGGCCCTGCGGCCCTGCGCTCCAGGCCCGGGCAGTGCCCCGCCGCACCGCGCCGCGCTGGCACGCGCTTCGCGAAGCCAGTTGTTACTAAACCTGCAGGTCAACGGTGGCACTCACGACTCCTTGGAAGCTCTCAGCCCCGGCGTACAATTTGCTGGTCTAATTAAATATTAATTCTAAGTGTTACATTTTGTGGCTAAGAGCTTTTATTTTCCATCGTCAGCCTGGAAGAGAAAGAGGTTAGGAGGCTAATTTAGTCTCTCTCCTTGTCCTCCCCAACATTAAAGATTAACTGCTTAGGGTGCAAAAATATTATTAAAGAAGCTAGGACTCTTTATATAGTAGTAATAATGTAATTAATAGCAAAGGGCTAAAACATAACATCAGAACATATTATTTGACCCGGTACTTGAACAGCTTTGAATTATAATTGGTTACAAGCACATCTGCTCTCAGTATTAAGAGGTAAGTATCACCCTTCCTCAAAGACAGCAAGCTTTCTTCAAAGGGATGCAAACAAGTTTACAAATCTGAATAATTAAAGACTCACATTTCTCTTACAAGTATTTTGCAAATAGCTTGTAAGACTAAAGATACAGGCTTAGCAATTTTATTAATCAAATAAAATGCAAAATGCAATTAAGCTGTACTTCTTTTCTGTATAAAAACGTAATGCAGAACACGGCACGTAATAAAGAATGTGACAACCCCGCCCCCTTCTCTCACGGTCAAGGGGACTGAACTCATGGGTGTCCTCCCTGTGTGCCCAGGCCTGGACACTGGACATTATGAAGACCACGCAGCCCAGCAGCCAGATTCCATATGCACAAACAGATGACTCAATCTCCACACCGTGACAAGACAGCCACCATTTCCATCAGAACTGCCGTGGGAAGTTAGGCCTTAAATAGCCCCTTAGCTAATAACTACCAGCAAGACAGGAACTGCACACGAATTGCAATGTGAGCTGCAGCACACAAAGCCACTGCAGAGAAAGCAAAAACCCACTTGCAATTAGAAGTGTTATCATTCCCAAGCTTCCCCAGCACCGCTTTGGTTAGGTTAAGTGTGACACAATGTTTCTACATGGTATTTTCTTCTTTTAAAGTCTACCCCTCCTTTATTTAACATGTATACTTACCCCAAGACAAAATGAGACATACACTGCTGTATTTGCTCTATGTGGACAGAAATTTACAGATAATTTGGAGTTTATTTTTTTAAGTTTCAATTATCCTTGATAAATAAATCAAATTTATAGTGTATGTATAATGTACATAAGCTACAATTTGATTTTAAAAATTATGCAGATGTTAGTATGTGTAGTTTGAAACAGAAGAAAAGAATTTGGACCTGTAAGAATTTATAATGTCCAAACCTATAATGAGAGTTGAAATACAGTTCTATTTTCTTTTTTAAAGAAAAAAAGACTCTGTTTACAACTCACTAGACATATGTGAAATTACTGGAATTTGATAAATGTCATAAAATTAAAATGGATTTAATGATTCTATTCATTTTTCAAAACTGCCTTTTTAACTTTTAATTATGCCATTTTCCCAGGGTCCAAGTTAGAGTAGTGAAGAGCTAAGAGGTACTCAAGGCAGATTCTCAGATGAGACTATCTTAAGGGAGGAATTCATGCAAAGATGCAGATTATACGGCTTTGTCCTTTAATGACTGATAGCTATGATTAAGAGGTCAAATCTATGATTTTAACCCCTGAGTACTTTCCTTAATAAAGTAGATTGAAATGTGCTGCGCACTGCTGTAATGATGCTCATCTCAACAACTACATAAGAACCTTCCCTCCAATTTTATAGTCCTAAACTCACAAAAGTCTATTGTTGTCTGCTCACCAAGCAATTATGCTTAGTTCTGTTCTAAGAAGAAAACATTTCACACTGGGAGAAGCAAGACCACCACAGTCCACATTCTACAATCCCATGTTAGTGGTTAAACTAAGCTGCTACTACTTGACTTAGAGGTTAGCTAATAAAATAGCATGAGCACAAAGTTTGTGAATGTGAAAAGGTTGGCTCTGAATTTCTCTGCCTGGAAACACACTGTATCATGCCCTTCAGCAGGTTTCAAGCTCTAATATATGAATGTTATAGATTTGAAAAGCTATCAATTAAAATCACAACTTGTACCTCATTCAATTTTTGAGAGGCATACTCTGTAAAAAGGCCCTTTCTTCCTGCTTTTTAGCAGAAAGTAATCTTTGGTGTAACTCGGGATGGCAAACCTTCTAGAGCTTTCAGTGATCACTAACAGCCTGCTATGGCACACGTGCAATAGGTTTACCACCCCTGGAAGCTAACTAATGCAGGCAATAGTTTTCTTCAATGAGGCAGCTGAAGAGAATTTATAAGTTGTGTTGTGAAACAGTGGCAATACACTAAAAACTGCACTGGATTATTAATTAGCCAAATTCCAACGATGATAAATCAGAATGTGCTGCTGTCTATTTTCAAATCTCAAATCTGAATGAAATCAAGTTTAGCTTACCAACTAGTATTCTCTAAGCAAATATATTAAGTGGTGGAAATACTTAGAACTTTGAAAAATGAAAAAAAATTTTTTTTATCAAGAATAGCAAAGAAGGCTTCCTACCTGCATTATTGTAGTTAAAAAGAAACTTACTAGGTTTATATTCAAAAATTTCTTAAAAGTATAGATTATGACAGTTTGCATAAAATTAGCAATCATAAGTCAATTTTCTTTTAAGAGAAATGCTGAGTAATGTACAGATACATAACCTTTCCTATTTTAATTCCAAGTGCTTCAATATTTATTTCTTAATGATTTTAGGTAAAAATGATTTTTAATAAAAATACAAATGAATAACAATCTGTCACAAAGTGTGTTTAAAAATGCATAAGGCAGAGGGAATTTATTTTCCTTTCACTTTGCTAACAAAATCATAAAAAGTCACAAAACTAAGCTTTAATTTTCTCAAAGAACAAATGCTATTGGTGACACAATTGTCACTGGGAAAGAAAATCAAGTTAAAAGGCACAACAGGCTTACACAGTTTGAAAGCAGGTGATGAATTTCACTAGAAAGAAGCCAGTTCCCAATTATACACCAGAATGAGGCTAAAGTTTCTTATTTTGCTAGATGCGGAAACCGGAGTGTCTTGTTGTAACTATTTTAAAGTGAGCACTTTGAAAAACAAAAATCTCATTTAAAAGTTTCCAAGGGAAGAAAAATATTTTTGTTTCTGTTTGTAGAAAAAAGCAAAAGAAAAAGCTGAAGCGGAGCCACCGGGGTCCCGCCCTGCTGAACTGCAGCCGCCT
>PVLA01007042.1:24853-112441 GCA_004027455.1 Hydrochoerus hydrochaeris | reverse complement strand
AGAGACTGTCGTTCTTCCAGTGAACATGCTTGGCCCCTTTATCAAAGATAAGGTGGTTGAGTGTGTTCATAGTTGTATCTTCTAGTCTATTCCATTGATCTTCAGGTCTGTTTTTATTCCAATACCATGTTGATTTTATTACAGTAGCTTTGTAGTATAACTTCAAGTCAGGGATTGTGATGCCTCCTGCCTTGGCTTTTCTGCTTAGAATTGCCTTTGCTGTTCTAGTTCTCGTCTGGTTCCAGGTGAATTTTAGGAGTGATTTCTCTAGATCTATGAGGTATATTAGTGTTATTTTCATTGGGATTGCATTGAATGTGTATAAAAATTTTGGGAGAATGGACATTTTTACAATATTTATTCTTCCTATCCATGAAAAAGGGATGTCTTTTCATTTTCTGAGGTCCTCTTTGATTTCTTTTTTCAGGGTATTATAATTTTCCCTGTACAACTCTTTTACATCTTTTGTTAGATTAATTACTAAGTATTTCATTTATTTGGATGCTAGTGTGAAGGGTGTGGCTTCTCTTATTTCTCTCTTGGTGATTTTGTTGTTAGTGTGTAAGAATGCTATTGATTTTTGAGTATTGACTTTGTATCCAGCTACATTGCTGAATTTATTTATTATATCTAGGAGACTTTCAATGGAGGTTTGGGGGTATTCTATGTAGAGTATCATGTCATCTGAAAATCATGATAATTTAACTTCATTTCCTATCTTTACTCCTTTTATTTCCCTCTCTTGTCTAATTGCTCTGGCTAGTATTTCCAGTACTACGTTGAATAGGAGCGGTGATAAGGGACATCCTTGTCTTGTGCCTGATTTCAAGGTAAAGGCTTTCAGTTTTTGGCCATTTAATATGACACTGGCTGTTGGTTTGTCATAGATGACTTTTATCATATTGAGGTAAAGACCATCTATTCCAATTCTCTGTAAGGTTCTTATCATGAATGGGTGTTGGATCTTATCAAAAGCTTTTTCTGCATCTATAGAAATGGTCATGTGATTCTTTTGGCTCTATTGATATGGTGGATTACATTTATTGATTTATGTATGTTGAACCATCCATGCATGCCTGGGATGAATCCCACTTGGTCATAGTATATAATCTTCTTGATGATTTGCTGCATCCTGTTTGGCAATATTTTATTGAGAATTTTTGCATCTATGTTCATTAGGGAGATTGGCCTGTAGTTTTATTTTTTAGTTGGGTCTTTCTCAGGTTTTGGAACTAGAGTGATATTTGCTTCCAGGAATGACTTAGGGAGAATTGCTTCCCTTTCAATCTCATTGAAGAGTTTGAGGAGTGTCGGCATTAAGTCTTCTTTGTATTTCTTGTAGAATTCCTCAGTGAATCTGTCTGGGCCTGGGCTTTTCTTTGTTGGTAGGGACTTGATTACATTTTCAATTTCATTAATAGAAATTGGGTTATTCAGCAGCTTTACATCTTCTTGATCCAGCTTTGGTGGTTCGTATGTTTCTAGGAATCTGTCCATTTCTTCTGTGTTATTGAACCTATGAGAGTAGAGGTTTTTGAAATAGTTGTTGATGATCTTCTGTATTTCCACAGGGTCAGTAGTGATTTCTCCATTTTCATTCTGTATTGCATGAATTTGAGTCTTTTCTTTCCTTTTAAAAATTAGGTTGGCTAGGGGCTTGCCAATTTTATTTATTCTTTCAAAGAACCAACTCTGTGATTCATTGATTCTTTGAATTGTTTTCTCAGTCTCTATTGCATTAATTTCTGCTCTTATCTTTATAATTTCCTCCTTTCTTTTGGTTTTGGGCTTGGCTTGCTCTTCTTTTGCTAGCTGTTTGAAGTGTAATATCAGGTTACTTATTTGTGTTCATTCTGTTTTCCTAATGTGGGAACTCAGTGCAATAAATTTTCCTCTGAGGACTGCTTTCATTGCATCCCACAGGTTCCGGTAAGTTGTATTTGTATTTTCGTTTGCTTGTAGATATTATTTAATTTCTTCTGTGACCCACTGATTGCTCAAGAGTGTATTATTCAATTTCCATGTGTTTGTGTGGTTTTTGCAGTTACTTTTATCATTAATTTCCAGTTTCATGGCACTATGATCTGATAACATGCATGGGATAATTTCAATTCTTTTGCATTTACTTAAATATCTTCTGTGGATTAGTATGGTCTATTTTAGAGAATGTCCCATGTACTGCTGAGAAGAATGTATATTATGATGTTGGATGGAACACTCTGTATATGTCTATCAAATCCATTTGTTCACAGGTGTGATTCAATTCTGTTATTTCTTTGCTGATTTTATGTCTAGTTGATCTATCCCTTTGTGTCAGTCGTGTATTAAGGTCTCCTGTTATAATTGTGTTATTGCCTATTTGATTTTTCTTTTCTGTTAATACTTGCTTTGTGTAGTTAGGTGCTCTGGAGTTTGGTGCATATATATTTAAGATTGTTATCTCTTCCTCTTGCAGTTTTCCCCTAACTAGTATGTAGTGACCTTCTTTATCTTTTTGGACCATTCTTGGTTTCAAGTTCACATGGTCTGCAAACAGAATAGCTACCCCCACTCTTTTTGAGTTTCTGTTGCATGAAGTATTGTTTTCCATCTTTTGACTTTTAGTCTATGAGTTTCCTTTTGGGCTAGATGGGTTTCTTGTAGACAGCATATGGTTGGATGTTGTTTCTTGATCCATTCTGCCAGTCTGTTTCTTTTAATTGGTGAATTGAGGCCATTTACATTATTGGTTATAACTGTTATATATTGGTTTATTGTTGACATGTTATCTTTCTGATGTTGTATCTTAGCTTTCAATTCTGTTTAATTTTCTGTCTTGCTTAGCGGTTTTTTCCTATGTGTGTCTAGAATGTCTTTAAGTATTCTTTTCAGGGTTGGTTTGGTGATCACAAAGTTCTTCAACTCTTCTGTATCATGGAAGTATCTTATTTCTCCATCCATTTTGAAGGACAGTTTTGCAGGGTACAGCAGTTTGGGTTGGAAGTCGTTTTCCTTTAGGATCTGAACTATTTCGCTCTGTGCTCTTCTTGACTTCATTGTTTGCATTGAGAAGTCTGCTGTGATTCTGATAGGTTTTCCTTTATAGGTGACCTGTCTTTTCTCTCTAACAGCTTTTAATATTCTGTTCTTATGTTGGATTTCTGGGATGGTGATTATTATATGTCTGGGTGTAGTTTTGTTTTGGTTATGGCTATTTGGAGTTTTATATGCCTCACTAATCCATATGTCAGTTTCCATACTCATGTTTGCGAAGTTTTCAGATGTTACTTTTGTAAATAGCCTCTTGATATCATTTGTGTTTCCCGCTTCTTTTTCTTTTATCCCTATTAATCTTATATTGTTTTCCTTTGCATCATCTTGCAGCTGTTGAATTGCTATTTCCTGATTTCTTGTTATTGTTAGATCTTTCCTTTCCTGTTCACTAGCTGCAATCTTATCTTTGAGGTCTGAGATTCTACCTTCACTTTCATTGAGATGGTTTTTGCAACTTTCATTAGAGTTTTTTGATTTCCTGTATATCTCTTTGAATCTGCTTAATGCATTCTGTTTGTCTCTTAAACTGTTCATTCAGGGACTCTATCATTTTGATTTGTTCCTCTAATTTTTTAACTGTGTCTTCATTGGAGGCATTCAGTATTTTCTTTCACTACTTTTATCATTTCTTCTTTTACCTGGGAGAATATTTCTGATTTGAGTTCCCTCATAGCTTCCTGTACTTGCTTCTTTATTTCAGTTGATATCATTTCATGCATTTCAGGTGTGTGTGTAGTATTTTCTTCTATGTACATGACTCCTAGGTTTTCTTGGGATGGGCTGGAGGTTTAAGATTGCATTTTGGTCTTTCGTTTTGTCATTTTCCTCTATTTCCATGTTTCCAGCGATTTTCCAAAGCTTTCCCTCGTGGCATGGCACCAGCTTGGCTTCCCCTTCGGCGGACCTGGCTCCCCTGGTTGAATGAAGGTTGCTGGGCACAGTCCACTCAAGCCTGCAGAACCTCTGGAGCCTAGTCCAATGACCTAAGCGGGCCGGGCAGGCACCCAGCCTCCAGGATCAATGGTCCCAAACTTCTCTGGGCATGCCGTGGCGAGCTGCAACTCACCTCGTGGTGCAGCGCCGGCTTGACTCCCCTTTCGGCAGGCCTGGCTCCCCTGGTTGAATGAAGGTCGGTGGGCACAGTCCACTCAAGCCTGCAGAACCTCTGGAGCCTAGTCCAATGACCTAAGGGGGGCTGGGCTGGCACCCAGCTGCCGGGATGGATGGTCCCAAACTTTTCCCCAGATGCTTTGTTTTTAACTGGTTTGATAGGTAGTAGCTAAGTGCCAGAGTATGGAAATGTCAGAAGATCTTACTGTGGTTTGAATGTGTCCTCCAAAGTTCATGTGTTGGAAACTTGATCCTCAATGGAACCATGTAAAGAGGTGAGATCTTTAGGAATTGATCAGCCCTTATGAATGGATTAATGCCATTACATGGGGGTGAGTATTTAAAAATCTAATAGCCAGTTTGGCTCCCTTTTGCACTCTTTTGATCTCTCTCTTCATGTGATCCCTTTCTTCTATTATGATATAGCAGGATGGCCCTTCAGTTTTGGACTTTCTAGCCTCCAGAACTTTAAGAAAGAATTCTTCATTCAGTATGAATTATCCAGTTTGCAGTATTCTATTATAGCAGGACAAGGTGCACCAACACAGACTTTAACCTGAACATTCCATAGGTCATTTTCAACATTGGTCATATTTTCACAGTCCAGAGAAGGTGCATTTCAGTATTGAAAGATTTTGACAAGAAAGAAGGGAAAAAGAAGCACTTTAGGATAAGAGCACAGTGACACTGAATGTAGGAAGACAAATCATTGCACTGGCCACAGGGCAAATGGCAAGTAATGTAATGAAACTAGTGTGTAGGAATCGGCCAATATTGTGATGAAACAGATAACTGGGGTTATACATTGGTTTTGGAAGCCTTGAATGAGACAAAGGAGTTGAATTTTATTCAATTAGGCTGGAAGATTTTTTAAGATGAAAGTGATCTGACTCAGATTTTGGGAAGATAATTTTAAATTAATTAACAAATGTAATTATGGTATATATAAAGTTTACATAGCTTTCCCACCTGCTTTAAAAATATTTGGTTCTATAGGGTGATGTAGATAAAGCCCAAGAGGTATTGATAATCCACGCTATTTAAAGTCTTTTTGATCACTGGGGCAGACCCACATTATTTGAAGAGCTCCATAATAGATTTATATTTTCTCCACAGGAGAAGTATAAGCTTAAGAATATTAATTCAATTACTTCAAAAAGTTTTCAAAAAGTTAATAAGATGGTGTTGTACTCAGGGTTTGTAAGAAAAACAATTACATACAGGACACAGACGTTGTAATGTTACTGTATGATGGTCACCCAGAGTTAAAAACAAGAAAGTGCAGGAAATCTGTCCACAATGCTAAAGACCTAGAAAATCCAGCTGAGGGCCTGGATGCCACAGAAAAGTCCAGCTGAAGACCTAGAGCCCATGGTAATGCCTTCCATGAGTCCAATTGGAGGCTTACAGCCCATGACAAGGACTTTGCAAGTCTGTTTTATGGATCTGCACTGGGAAGGCCCAAAGGTCAGTGGTGAAAGCTAGAAAGTCTATGCCAGCGGGGTGAAGGGTCTGTGCCAGTAGTTAAGGGGGCTATACTGGAGCCAAGAAGTGATGCTCAAATTAAGAGCTGGGGCAGCCCTAAAAAGTACCGCAGCCATCCTCAGTGACAGTGAGGTCCTGAGCTCCGCCGATGATGAGAACAGTTGAGTGCATGTCAGCAAGCCAGCAAGACAAGCTTGTCCTGGAGAGTAAACAGCACACATCTTCCCCTCTGGAGCCAGGAAGCGATGCTCAATGAAAGGAGCACAGCTGCCCCAAAGTGAACTCTCAGCCACAAGGTCCCGAGCTCCTCTGATGATAATGGCTGAATTCATATAGGGGAAGCCAGCATGACAAGCTCCTCCAGGAGAACCATTGGCTGCAAACAATGACATTTAGGAGAACCCACAATGCCCTGCTCTTCCTCTCCATGTCTCTTTTTATGCTGGCAACTTTCCTCAGGTGGGCCATCTACATGCGATGTCCATGATGATTTAATTCAGCTGGTGTTGACTATCAGTCTTTAACCCATAACAGATGGAAAACACATGTAAACAACAGCTTAGAAATCACCAAAAGCATCACCTTCCAAAGATAAGTATTCTTGAAAATTCAGTGTACTACTTCCCTTTGTTTGCCACACATATTATTTGTCCATCCATTTATTCATTTACGTAAGATGGATAGATATTATGGTAGATTATACAGATGCAAGGTTGTAGGACATGAGTATATGCCATTGCAAAATATGCCATATTGGCATAAAGATTATTTTAAGTTGAAGGCAATTAAGAAAGTTAAGAAATGGAAAAGTTCTCTGCCCTTTCATTTCCCTAGAAGCAGGACACAGATTTACAAAGACAAAAGTGCCTCCCTTCAAGAAAGGACAAAGGTTAATCATTGAAGACTAGGTATTTTGTATTTTAATAACCTGGATAAGGCACCAGAGGAATTGTCATAACAAGCTTTACTAAGTGTCTGCTGTTTATGTGCCTTCCCACAATTTTTTATCCATAGAGACTCAAAATCTTTTTCCTTTTTCTTGTCATTTCTCTAAAATTTTTTGATTGTTGTTGCATATGCTATATAAATTGTAATTCAAATCTACCTTTTGAGAATTACTCACTTCCTGTATTCATTGTATTTTCTACGTATACATGAAATATATTTGTCTGTAAGCTTCTGTTTTTCTCTTCTTAACCTATCTTTTATTACAGGACCCATTCCAGTGAAGAACACATATAGGGTAGAGCAGAAAATTTGATTTTTCCTTTCCTATAAGGTAGGTAAGACGGTTACTATTCTTATGGTTTATTCTGTTTTGCCAAGTTGTAGTCACATAATGTTCATATATTGTTTGTAATTTAACATTTAAAAATTAACATATGTACTTGCTGTGCCACTATAGATATACTACTTGTATGCTGCTTTACCTTGCATTTTTTTCTGTTGCTGGATATTTAGGTGGCTGTTGATGATTTTGCCGTTATAAGCAACCTAGTAATAAATAGTATATGTAATTTTCTATATATTAGTTTTGTTTCCTTAAAAAGGTTTCTAACGCTTGTCATAGTGGGTATTGCTTAATAACATTTTGTGTAAAAATATCTCTATTCAGTAGATAATAAGAATTCCATCTCACATCAGTCTTACCATAATGGGCATTATTATTAAATAATTTGATAGCTAAGAAAAGATATCCAGTAACTTCAGTATTTGGTTAGAAAGGCTTTGTAGATGATTCCAGTTGTCAGAAAATGCAAGGGGATACCTCATGCTTTTGTGAATTTCTTGTGAATGGAAGTATGCAAGTCCAGATGGTCTAATCATGTCATTATCAGTCCAGAATCTCTCTGAAGTCCGTTTTTTCCCCTAAGATAATTTTATTCATTTCTATGGAAGTGGTCCATAGTGATCATTAATTAAAAAAATAGGCTATTTGACTGATGATGGAGACAGAGACATTTAAATGGAAACAAAATATGTGTGAAAAAGGAAACCTGAAACAATCCAAATAGGATATAATTAGAAACAGTAAAAAGGCTCATAATGTTTAGTGAATAGAACCACCAAAAAGAAAAACAGAGGTCACTTAGCGGAAAGGAAGGAAACTGAATACTCAGAGGTTGGAAGAGGCAGAATAGATCACCAGGGTTTCTGAAATAGATATGCCACGGTATTAATTGCTTTGTTAGAGGAGAAATGGTCTAAACTGTGTGAACGATCCTGGACCCTAGAGGTACTAATGGCAATGGAAATAGTTGCCATGATGACGGCAAGGAAAATCAACCAAAGGAATTACTAATACATATGAGTATAAATGTGTCTGACATTGAATAATGTGAGCTGATTCCTTGGCAGATTCCAACACTATTTTTGACCCTGAAAAAAAGCATTTCAGCATTTATCGCTTGCATGTAAGTTTTAGTCTATGGATTTTTCTGGTTAGGATCTAACTTTTTCATGAGCAACAGACTCGATTTTTAAAATAAATTTTATTGTAAGAATATTATATGAGCATTAGAGGATATTTTCAAAAAAAAAATAAAACTGCCTGTCATCCTCCTGGTCATTGCAACAGATTACCTATTTGTTCTTTTCCTATATCCTGCTGCATTTTTATATAACTCTAACCTTAGTATGCTGACAATTTTGTAGTCTGCTGTCATCATTTAACCTCATATGTAAAGCATTTTCCATAATTAAAAATTATCTTCATAATTGCCAGTTAAAATTTTTTTACAATACTCCATGAATTGCATTGTGTTGTTTACCCCAACATTCACCTACTGGAGGGGGTTTATGTAGTACTGACAAGTTGTTTTTCAGTGACACAGAACAAGTGTGGTTCAGATGAATGTTAGTGAAATTCAAGCATCAGATAGATTTGTGCTTGTGTGGAGTCACCGTGCATTACAGTACACAAATATCTGCTAGCAGGGTCAGCAGTTCTTGATTATTAGGTGGCGCCAATAATTAATAGGATAGGGAAGAACGCTTTTCTCATTATGCCACATATTGCTTCATAACGCACAGCTGCTCCCATACTCTGGACTCCGCTGCAATTCCCTAGTGTTTTCGGAGAGACCATTTTTATCCCAAATGAATCTGTCAATAATAATTATGGTAAGAGTAAAAAAAACCCCTCAGCTAATATGATTGAAACATTCCCTTATAATCTATGGAGAAAAAAATAAAGTATATCATAGAATGACAATTGTCTCTTTCATTTGGAGTAAATAAGGTGACTTTTTCATCCTACACTGGAAGTGTTTCTGCTTGGTCTCATCTACTGTACCATTCATCTTGTTTTGTGTACCTAATGGTGCTGGTGGCTCAGGATGGCTATGTCTGGTTGGTGATAGAGCTGTTGGCGTCCATGAGGATGCCTTCTGAATGTCTGGTCATTTTGCTATTAGCATACATGACTAGAAAATCCAAGGAAACCCCACAAGTCACTTTGTAGAGGTGCTTCTTAGTGTTGGGGAATTTAACGCCAGCTTTCTGTATCTGATGATGAATCAATAGCAGACTTCAAATGGAAGCAACTGTTATCAAAACCATTGTTTTGGGATAGGGGAAAGGAGAAAAAGAAGAAAGGAAAAGATTACCTGTATGTTGGTAAACATACATAAAGGTATGTATGTATCTGTAATGCAAGATCGTTTACTATCCTATCAACTTCTGTTAATTCATCAGAGAGAAGTTTGTTCTTGTATGATTATTTTTGTGCCTAGATCTTGTAACCTGAACAACTACTTCTGAGATAACGATATGCAATATATTAACTAGTGTTAATTTCCTGTTTTTTTGAATGCTGTATCATTTCTATCCTTTTTTCCCCATTTTGCTTTTTAAAACAAAAACAAAAAATACCTCTACTGTTTTGATGATTGTTCAATTACTGAAGAGGTGTACTAATTTAGATCGACTAAAACATCAGGTTTTGTGTAGTTGTCATTAAAATACATGATGAAGAATTCCTTTTCGTATCGGGGATTGAATATATGACCCTGAGTTTGCCAGGCAGACACTTGTGCTGCTAGTATTATGAAGAGTTCTAAATTAGAATTTTTGCATTCTGAGATCTGAGATATTGGCTGTAAGGAATAATAGAAGGAGTTGAGCAGGTAAGGGAGTAAGTAACACGGGATTAGGAGAATGAGAACAGCAAAGAAACAGGATAAAATAACTGGTCTCAATCTTCAGACACTGTTGTTAATGAAATGTTTTGTATATAAAGTGTTCATAGCAAGCTACTTGGTTGGAAAACTGTTCTGGGGTTTCTTCTATGTCAGTAGATGCCTGTGGAACAGTATTTAGGAACAGACTTTAAATTTCTGCCACTTAGTTCAGTTTTCATTTCTTTTTTTCCCAGAAGTATGTTATGATGAGTAATGTTGCCATCTTAGTTTATGCTGCTGTAAAAAACTACTATAGGCTGAGTGCTTATAAACCACAGAAGCTGATTTCTCATTGTTCTGGAGGACAGGAAGTCCTAGATTTGGTGTCTAGTGGACCTATTTCCTGGTTCATGGGCTGCCATCTTGATGGATCCTCATATGGCGGAAGGGAGGAGAACATTCTCTGGGCTCCCTTATAGGGGCACCAATCCTACTCACGAGGACTCCATCTTCATGACCTACTTACCTCTTAAAGGCCATTCCATCTAGTATCCTACATCAGAGGGAGTAGGATTTCAACAAATGAATTTTTGGAAGACACAAATATTTAGTCTACAGTATTTCCTAATAGCTTTGCCAAGAAACTTACATCCTGAGGAAAAGGTGATTCTGCTTCTCTTTGAGAGGGAAACTAAAAAGAGGGTCTAGAAAAGGACCCTGAGCTCAGAAGCAGGGTCAGAAAAGAGGAGGGATTAGAACAATGGCTTTGAAACATTGGCCTCAACTCACATATTATGTGGCATCCCAGGGTAGGTGGGCATGAAAGCAAAACATCAGAACAGAGATTACTTTCCACCAAGCACATCACCCCAATTGACCAGCAATGTGTTATTTCATCTAATTCATCTTCACAGTAACCCTAAGCAGGTATTATTTAGTGATTCCCCAAATAAGGAAACTGGGGCTCTGATAGGTGAAGTAACTGATCTGTGTTCACCTGCTTGTTAAGAACCAAGACGCTGCTCTGTTTCTTACTTACCCAACTTGAGTCATTCTTTACTGTGCTAAATGACCTGTCCCAAGGAACATTTAGTTTCAATTTTTTTTACCAAAAAAAAGAGGAGGACAATCTATTAAAGTAAGTGTGATATCCCAGGAACTTCTCAGACACACAGACTTTCAGAGTCAATGTGGCAACACAAAGATTCATGACTGAAAGACTGGACTCCAGAAGTCAAACTGTTGTTGCTGTACACTGACCATTTGTTGGATTTTGGACAAGTTATTCCATTCTAAACATCACTTTTCTCACTTATAAAGAGATAATGTTAATAGCAACTTCCTTATAGGTTTGTTATAAAATTAAAAGAGGATCCACAAAGATATTTAACATGGTACAGGGAACCAATGTCGTGTCCCATACATGTACACCAGTATGTGAGAAATTCCTTCTGCAGGAACTAAGTAAAGTTTCCATTATGCCAATCTAGATCCTAAAGAGAAGCTAAATGTAATATTTGATTCAGTTAAGATTAGACGAAACTTCAAAGTAAACATTTACTAATCACAAAAAAAATCCCTAAGCAGTTAATGAGATGATAGGGGCATAATTACCTCTGAACCACTGTCTTCATTATCCCTGCTTTAAGTGAAAAGAAGCATAAATTCTCTTGCCAAGAGCCATATTCATATGAATTAGTGGCCTCAGTTCCATTTCCATTATTTTGGTCTCTCAATCACAAAATTATAAGTTCCAAAATGAACATTGTACAGTACCTAAGGTTACACTTTCACAACTCACTCAGTCACACTCAGAAGTGTGGTGTACCAGTCCTCTAGGTGGCTCCCAAATTTGTCAAGTTGACACAATTAAGCTTATCTACCACATCCCACTCCTTGTCAATTTGACCCCCAAACATAACTCTTTAAAATGTACTTATCCTCCAAATAAGGGCAAGGTCATAATTCTGCCTTACATTATACAATTATTCTGTGTACAACTCAAACACAACGATTCCTTCCCCCAAATATCAACATTCCCATCCTTGTAAAAATTTAAGTCAAAGTCTCCTCTGAGACTCAAGGTAAATTCCAAGCTATGAGCTCTGTAAACGTTAAAACAAACAACAACAACAACAACAACAACAACAACAGCAAAACCCAAATTATACAATCCCAGGGTACAGTGGACAGGGAAAACATTTCTATTCCAAGACAGGGCGATAGTAAAGAATTGGACCAAAGCAAGATAGAAATCCAGCAGAGAAACTCTAAGTATTAGGGTTCCATGTCTGGGCACATGTTGGTGAGATGTGAGTTTCGGGGCGTTGGTGGCCCCACCTCTGGGTCCTGTGGGTGGCAATCCATAGGACCTCTCACTTGGGTTGGCCTGCAGCTTCCCTTGGCAGATATTCCACATTCCTGGCCTCTCTGACTTCTTCAGATCCTCAGTGAATTTCCACAGCTTCACTGTCTTCTCAGAGGGTCTTTGGCTGGCCTCCTAGGTCTGTTTTTGAAATCTGGGTGGAAGCATCCTGACCCTGCAATCTCTCATTCTTCATTTTGGTAAACTCAGCTTTACAAGGATGATATCAAGATCTACTGTCAGCAGAAGCAGTAGTCAGGCCTCCTTTGTCCATGGATGTAGTATACTCTGACTACTTGGATGGCTGCACACAGTGAAATGGGTGCTGGGAACCAGTGCACTAGGAAGCTGTTCTTGATTAGTAACTTTCTTCTCAAATGAAAGATTTATACCCTTGAGCCTGTTATAGGTGGAGTCTTACTGATTTCTGAGATTCTCACGAAATCCTTCTAGTTTCTGACAAAGTACTCACTTTCTTCTTAATGAGACTAATCTCTTCAGGAAACACACCTTCTTTGTAAGAAGAGAAGACTGACTGATTTGGTAAAGTGATCATTTCCTGAGCAGAGGGCTCAAGAAGAAGTAGAATCCTCAAAAATACACTATCCTCAATATCCTCAAGCATTGTGCTTTCCATTATATTGAGGATTTCAATTTAGATGACCCATTTTTTCCACCTCAGTGACTTCTACTTTCCTCAGTATGATGGAAAAATTTTTATGAAAACCTTTTAAGAAATTAAATGACTTCAGTGGATGCTTTAGTTATAAAGTAGGAATGTATAAGTGAGAGGAATTCCAGGTGAGCAAAAAGAAATTGTCAGGGGTCGTGTGTCTGGGGCCCTCTCATGCTTTTTCTCCTGCCTTTTTCTACAGTGCTGTGTTACAGCTGTAGAAGTTATTGTCCACAAACAGATGTTCCTGATGGCAGCAATTACGATTAGCATCATCTGGTAGGCAGATAAGTTGTTCACTACTTTATAACAAGACTGACAAGTTTCTTGTTAAAATATGGCACTAGTAAAAGAGTTTGAATGGGAGGAATCACAAGTGGAAGAAGTAAGCTAAACCAGGATTTCCCCACTTTAGCAACCAAGTAGGAAGGGAGGAAAATGCCATTCATCTTTGTCTTGAGAAAAGAACATAAATAAATTGCCCAATAAACTTCCAGACCAGGGATTGGTCAGTAGATGAAGATGCCAGTATTTTCTGGCTGTAAACTCTTTTCACCCAGCCTATCCTGGAGGAGGCACTACCGTGACTGCAAATGAGAAACAATGTGCTTATGGGATGCTTGCTGACCAGGCTGGTCATAATTCATGCTTCAGCGATGCCATGCCTGGAGGAGGAAGAATGAAACATTTATGAAACTGGCCTTTTCCCAGCTACACATCATATTTGTCAAAGGGAAGAAGGCAAGAAACACAGGAGTTATCCCCCAAGAGAGGACACACTGGTTTTCTTTTCTTTTTGCTCCAGACTTCATGTGTGTTTTTGAAGGTGAATTTGTCAGTGGTTCACATCTACGAGAATCAGTTGTTACTATTTTAACTCAGATTTTGCTGGGATCACAGGTGGCTTTTCTTGCAAAAAAGGAGGAAGTGTCAGGGCTGGGACTAATTGTGTGCTTAGAGTATCTGCAAATGGAAGTAAAAAAAATTTGTGAGTAATGTAATAATTAAAAATTGAAGGATAACTTCCAAATGGCCATCATGCTGGGCAAATATAATTAAAAACTAGATCTTCCAATCCAAGAAATCCCCTGCAGAAAGGTTTTGAGAGAAAGAAAACTAATTTCATTCTTAAGTATTGAACCAGAATGTGATAAACATCATAGACAATCTGCTAAGAGAGAGAAGAGACAGAAAAAATTTCTCATCCCTTTTGTATATAGTCAGCAGATAAACCCATTCCATACATGTTCTCAGATAAAGAGTAGCCATCCTCAGTTAAGAGGACTTGGTAATACCATTTGTTACACATAGTTCTTTCTACTTCTCCTGGTAATCCTCTGCTAATTGGCTTTTTATGCAAATGAAAAACAAGCTACTTGTATCTTTATGATAGGAGGGAGTTTTAAAACTTGTCACAAGATGCTCACCACAGTTAGGGTCCTCACTTCCCATTGGAACTGGGAGAGGGGACACCATTTCTCTGGATATTTGCATTTCAAAGGCAAGACTCCCAGGTCTTCAAGGGTTTTCTGGGTCTTATAACTGACAAATAGCATAACTAGTTTTGAAACTGATTTATATACATTTCAAAGGGTGGGAAAATACTGCTAAATTCTTTTTAGAAGAAATGTTCCAAGAAAAAAATAGGGAGGATTTCTTTATTTTTATTTTTTAATTAAATTCACTATTTATTGGTAATTTTAAAAATGCACATGATATAAACAAACACTAACAAAATTTTCAGTAACAAAGATACTGAAAGATGTAATGTCAAAAATTCAGAAATGAGATGGAGATGCATACTGCTATAAATATTGTTCAACATTTTTCTGAAAGTTCTTATCAACAAAATAAAATAAGAAAAAGAAACAAAAAGGAAAATAAATTAAAAATTGTTATTAGATTATATGAATATTGAAATGACAAAACCAATTCAATTAATAAATAGTAATAACATTCTCTAAGCTAATATAAAGTTAATATGCAAAAAACAGTTTTCTTTAGCCTTGGTGTTTTGTTTGTTTGCTTGTTTTGTTGTTGTTGTTGTTCTGGAATTTTTTTTTATACCGAGGATGGGATTTACCACCTTGTGCTTGCAGGTAGGCACTTATGCTCCTGAGCTAAATCCTGGCTTTTCTGGGAAATTAAAAAAAAATTCAAAACAGATCACACTAATAGCAACAATAGAAAGCTTAACATATCCAAAGAAATGGAAATCCTGTGAAGTGAGCTCTCAAAACATATTGGAGTGAAACCAGAAGCCAACAGCATAACTATACTTAGAATACAATAACTTTTTCCTCTCTCTTTTGTCCTGTTAACTTTTTCATATAAGGGAAACTGTACAGTCTTCAAGCTTGTGTATGTGATTTACTTCATTTAACATTATGATTTCAAGGTGCATCCATTTTTCTACAAATGCCTCTTTATTCTTAATTGGGAGAATTAAGCCCTTTATTTAGAGTTTCTGTTCTTATTGTCATGTGCAGGGTTTGAGGAGGGTCTCTAAGCTGAGGTAAGGGGTTGTAGGGGTTTATTTCTTGCATGGGATATGGATCCGTGGCTATTTTCATCCTGAGGGACTATTTTTGTCCTTAAAGACCTCATGACGTTCTCCCTACTCTTATAACTGGACACGATGGCACATGCCTGTAATCCCAGTACTCAGGAAGCTGAGGCAAGAGGCAGGCCAGTTGGGGTTACGCAGTGAGTTCATTCTAGCCTAAACCATGAAAGTAGACCTGGTCTCAAAAAACAAAAAGCAAAGCAGACATACAGATAGACAGAGAGACAGACAAAAATGTGCACTTGGTTCTTGTGAAAAGATTAGGGGATAAGAGAAGAGCACATGAATTAAAGCCTGAGAATCCCAATCTCTCTTTTTTACGAGGGTCCCTGTAAATTTCAAACCCATCTTTGGAAGCATCAAGCATGCACTGACTTGAGTTCAGACAGCCATTCTACACATGGCTTCTGGGATCCCCTTTGAATTGCCCTGATCATGTGTTCTGGTCCTAGAATTATTGTATTTTTAGAAAACAACCCTGTAGAAGCAGAAAACTTGATTAATAACTGAAAATAACTCAAACTGACTTAATTCACAAGAATTGGTTTAAAAAACAGGCAGTAGGGAGCTGGTTTCCAGAATAAACTAAAAGACTTTTCCTTCCTCTCTGCTGCGTTGGAACTTTGATACCAGGGCCTCACTTTTGCTAGGCAGGTGCTCTGCCACTAAGGTACAGCCTTAGCACTGTGTCCTTCTCTTTGACACATCTTACTAAGTACAGGGTTTCTAGGAATCAGTAGGGGATTGGGTCCAATATCTTCCCTCCCCCTGTTCTATGGATACCAAAAATTCAAGGATGTTCAAGTCCCTTGTACAAAATAGTGTAATATTTTCTTGTAACTTACCACCATACTCCTATATACTTCTTTAGACTACTTAGGACACCCAATACAATGTGAATGCTGTGTAAATAGTCATACTTTATTGTTTAGGGGATAATAATGAAAACACTCGTACATGTTCAGTTCAGATGCATTGTTTTGTATTATCGAATATTTTTAAACCTTGGTAGGTTATATCCAAGTATGTGGAACTGGCTGTATGTTAGCCTGATGGAGGTAGAATTTAGTACAAATACAGAGGGGGTAGACCTGGTATATAACCAGAACGAAGTATTTGTACCAGAAAGAATTTCCTCACTTGTGAGTCAGTTATTTATCAAGTCATATGTCCATTTAAAATACAGACTATATTTGAGTAGCTCTTGACCAGGCACTTGCTTAGAAGGAGTGCCTGACAAATATCAAGTGCTGTTATTATGTTTGGTAGGTGTATAAACACAGTCTGTGTAAACTGTGACTTTAACTAAATTAAGTAAAAAATGTTAGTAATGTTGTATGTTAAAAGTTTTGATAGCCTAGTTACAGTTATTTAGGGAACATTATGGTTTATATCTAAATGTTTCTCCAAAGTCTCATGGGCTCCTAGGTGGGGCTTTTTGGAGGTGACTGGATCATGGGTGTGATATTAATAACTGGATTAGTCAGTCCATTGCTGTGCTTACAGGGGATGCGATGTTGAGAGGCAAAGCTTGGTGGGAAGAGTTGTGTCACTGTTGGCGTGGCCTGGAAGGGTGCATGTGTCGATCCCTGCCTGCTTGCTACCTGCCTGCTGCCTGCCATGCCATGAACTGTTTTGCCTCTGTGATGACCTGTTGCCATGTTGCCCTGTCTTGAAACCAGCCTTCCATGAACTGAAACGTCTATAAACTGAGAGCCAAAATAAACCTCTTCTCCTTTAACTTGTGGGTGTCAGCTATTTTGTTCCAGCAGTGAAATGTCACTAACACCAGGGAGGCACTAACTTCCGTGAAGCCTCCTGTAGGTCCCCAGGGAGACTTAAGTACTTATCTTTTCAGGCATTTTGTACATATTCCCATTAAATAATCCTAGGTGTCACATTTTACCATATCTCAAATGGCTATGAAGTATCCCTAAGGGCAGAAGAATGAGAACTGGATTTCTAGAGGATGGAAGTGTAGCCAGAAGCATCCTCAGAAGTGAGAAATGTCTTTGCAATGTCACTTTTAACCCTAAAAAAAGCTTGCACATTTTGCATTCTATTCCACAATGTCGCCAAGTTTGTTGTAATCCTAACAATTGTCTCTGCTCTCTCACTGAAAGCATAAAATTGAAGAAATTCTCCCCAGATGACACTAAAGCTATTCAACATTCTATAATTCTTCCTGCAACTCATTAAGCAATTAGAGGCATTTTGTGGCACTCATGGTAATTCTATCTGAGAAGGGCACAGTAGTTCACTATAAGGAACTGAATTCAACTTTGCTCAGGAAGTAGTGAGTTCTGTTTGGCATGAGGACAGTTGCTTAATCAGCACCAGCCTATGCTTATATGAGGTTTGCTGGCATTATTTTTCCTGAATAATTTTAATGATGCCCCAGCTTTTTGGTGTCATCTGAAAAACGTGTAGAAAGAGCACAGAGTCGGCAAGGGAAGCATAACCGTGAAAGTCTTGTGCCCTTAGAGAGTCACTTCACTTTGGTCTCCTCAACCATTAAATGAGGAGCGTAACCTCAGTGCTCTCTAAAATCAATTCTAGCTACCAAAGTCCTGTTCTTAGCACAAGGAACAGTATCAACTGTCAGTATCACTAGCTGCACAAATACCTGGAGTAAACAATTGGAGGAAAACAGCAGACTCAAGAGTATTTTCTTCTCTTTTGAATGATGTGGCATGTATCTAGGTTGGAATAATATTTACTTTTAAATAAAGATTCATTTGGTGCCAGGTATTCCTCTAAGTTCTTTACAAATTATCCCATTTAAGTCTCATGCACTTGTAGAATGAGATAGGTCCCTGTCATTACACCCATTTTACAGGCGGAAAAACAGAAGAATGAGGAGGTTAGAGGAAACCCGGCTCCAGCTTCTGTCCTCCTAGCTGCTGTTTTGTGCTGCCACACTGTATCATGACAGAAATGGTGGGTTTTTCCTCAGTGTGAGGTGATGCCGTAAATTTCACAGCATGAATAAGATATTGCCCTACTTTCATGGGGACTAAAATTCACTGGATGAGAAAAACACAGTGAATCATGGTACAGTTCTTTCAGATACCCACGTGAAGGTCGATAGTAGTGGAGGAGGGAGTGATTTTATCTGGTAGGGAAGGCTGGAGGCAAGAGGAGAGATGCTGAAAAGGCTTTGAAGGGAGTCTGGACTAAGAATTTTAGGGTGCTTTTGAACTTACCAGAAAGAGAATGGATTATATGGTTGGGTGCAGAAGGGAATTCCAGCCAGAGAGATCGAAACACACAGATTTATGATAAGAACCTCCACACATCTGGGGCTCGGGGATGCTCAGCCAAGTCGAAGTGGGTATGAACATTTCTTGTATTACTTAAACTTTTTATACTGAACATGGATCCCAGTGAGCTCTGTCTCTCTCTGTCTCTTTCTCTCTCTGTGTCTCTCTCTCCCTGCCTCTCACAGTACTTTTACAAACCCAAAATAAAGTAGAACTGGGGATTTAGCTCAGCAGCTCAAGGTTGTGAATTTGATCCCCAGTACAAAAAAAAAATAGTGTATTACTCTGCTTTTCCTTATTTTAGAGAAATCAAAGCCAAGTTGCACATTCAGCTTCTTTAAAATATGAACTTTAAAATGAAAACTAAGCCCCACCCTCATTGGAAGCACTGCCCTGTCTTTTCTGGTCTTCAATTTTCTGTTTGATAAAATGAGGTGATCCTAATTACCTTGCTGATTTGATGGAGGAAAAAATAAGTGTAAAATATGAAATCACTCACAGAGTTTGGCACAGAAAGGATAAATAAATACTATTTTCTATCCATATATATATACATATATAGTTTTATTTATTTATTTATTTATTTGGTAAAACTTAGGGTAGTCCAGGTAGGTAACAGGAGGATGTTGAAGGAACAGCTTTATGGCCACAGAGGAACCTGTCCTTGTGGTTTCAGGGTTGAAGATTCTGTGTTTGTGAGATGAAAATACTTTTGATAGACTCTAATTTGCCTTCTCATCTTGGCATAGTCCAAATGGAAATGCACACATACATCCAGGTTTTCTTCTGAACAATTTATCCCAATACAAGAGGAACTCTCCTGAATTCTATCAAGGCAGTGATGTAGGACCATCTTATTTGCTGTTTTATTTTTCATCTTTTTTATAGTTTGGAGAATTGAGCCCAGGGCTTTGCATTCACTAGGCAAGTGCTCTGCCACTTTATCTGTGAGCCATGTCCTCAGTTCCTTATCTGCTCTTTTAGATCCACATAAATATTTATCATCTTGCTCATCTACAGACAGTCCAGGAATGCTGGGGCTTCTATGCTCATCGATCCAAACTTTATGATCTTTTACCAAGGCTTCATTGAAAAATACACATTTGAGATTTTATAATTATTTGCCTTATTTTTTAAAGTTATTTTCCAATATTCTCTTAGTAAAGATGGATATGGTCCACACCACCCTCAGGTTGACAACTCTGTAGCCTTTTGCGATCTTCTCTTCCTATGGCATATGTCTTCTATTTTGCATCCTGTGTTAGCCTTAAAAAGCCCTGCTCTGATGAAAGCTCTGGTAGCCTCCTACTACAGCAGAAGAAAATTAGAAGACTGTTCTGCTTTACAAAACTCTTACTGAGTTGAGTATTGAGAACTTAGAGCAAGATACTGGTTGATTTTTTTACTCTGTACAATAATAAAATACAAAGAAGGCGTATTACATATGGTTTTATGAAGAAACACCTTTTCCTTGAAATCTGTCAATGTACTGGCCAAATTGAAGGGAGCTCTAGGCATAGAAAGAAAACATACATATATCTCTGATATAATATTGCTTGCTAGTCCCATTATGATAACCTTATACAAGATCAGCATTTAGACTATATCACCAAAATGTAGCTTGTGCCTTTAAGTAAATGTGTATCATGAAGTGCTGATTAAAAGAGAATGAGAGGGCTATGTAGATTGCCTGAAGAGTGGCTAAGAACAAAAAATTGCATTGAGTTTTGGCTGATACACTGTGAAGTGTGCTCACTGAATGGTGAAGTATTCATTGAATTCTTACTAAATGCAACATAAGGAAATCGTATACTTTGTAAACTGATAAGAATCTCAGCTGAGGTAGAGGTGAAAACTTGAATAAAGACAGAGAAAAATTATGGATGGCAGATCAGAAGTGGAGGGACTGTGTTGGCAAAGAAATCTGTGCTTGTGAAAACTGCTGTCAAATATCTAGATAAAGATGAGCATTATAAAAATAAATGCACATGCAGAAAAATGTACTGGTTCTTAAAGGTAAATAAGCCAATCATTTTGGGCATTGAGTATTATTTTACAATCCAATTCCAGAGAGAGAGAGAGAGAGAGAGAGAGAGAGAGACCAAATGGCTTTGCTGAATTTTTCATTCCTTCTGCATCTAATGAGTACTAAGTTTCAGGCATTGAATTAGATACATCACCCTACAACATGGCATAAACACAGTGTTTTTGGAGCAAGAAATTGTACAAATATAAACAAATATACACATATCCTATTGTTGGTGATAATGCATTCATTCCCAGAATAATATGTTGCCCTGCGAATAAGGAAGTTAGATATTTTTAGAGAGGTTCTCTCCCTGCTTTGGAATAGGAGAACAGCACCTGCCAAATTTGGCACAAAATGATCACTGCTTCCTGGCAGATGGGCACATGAACAACTGACTAAGCAATGATGGGTGATTTCACAAACAACAGCAGTTTCTGGGTGTAGGATTTCAACTCTCCAACTCTGTTGTAACCTTGTGCTAATTCCTAGAAATATTTTTAGTAACAAGTAGCTGCAAGAATGAAATTGTGAATAACAAGAGCATAAAGGACAGACTTTTTGACCCCTAGAAACTAAACTAAATAGTGTGCTTTAGTTATTGAAGAATTAAGACAAAATTTTTAGGGAATATTATTTCACAGTGTGCTTAAGTGCCAACATTTCACTGAGGAGTAAAATTCATTTTTTTCTCACTATACTTAGTCCATTAATGAATGAGTGCCATCATTTAATAGTCTAAGATGTTAGTTTACAACCCAGATTATATTTTGTTCTTTTACTATTCTGTTGATTAACACTTTCTCTAGGAAATCTGTTCACACTCAATATATTCCACATGTGAAAAGGAATACCGAACATGGATAATAGTAATTTTATTTTATTTTTTGAAATTCTTTGATTCAAGTAGAAAATTAGAAAAAGCTCAGAAAAACGAAAATGATTATAATCATTAAATACAAAAATAACTGAGTGACACTAGGTACTCTGTCATTTTAAATGATACAATTGGAGTGATCATTCCTTCTAGTTGGAGAGATGATTGACCTTATGATAAGCTCATATTACTGATTAACACCAAACTAATTCATAGGGTACTTTAAAAATAGTGGATAAGTGCTTGTAGCTACCTCTTCTTATTCAATCTCATGAATTTCATGGTTAGTGTTTCTATAATATGTGCGGTGTTGAGAAAGGTGAGGGTGAGAAGGTCAGCGTGTAGCATATGACTCACTGGGTCTCATAGGCCTTTTAATTGGGCTTAATTATAGAAAATTACAATGTTTAAAATTAGTAGTAGATTAGCATCCTCTGACATAGACTTTTCCAAGTTTGCATCAAAGTGGCTATGAAAGTGTAAAAGAAAATCCTAAAACTATATTACACCACCTCAGAAGATTATAGGAAAAAAACCTTATAGACAGAGGTGCATTAAAAAAAAAATCTGTGAAGATGGCCAATTGATAGGTAGCATGATACAGAGCCTCTCTGAGAGAAACAGCTCAGATGCTAGAATCTGACACTATGGAGAAGACCAGATGAAAGGATAGGAATTCTCATGATCCAGGAAGAAACTGAGAAAAAAGAAAAAAATAAAATAAAAAAAAGAAGTAGCATGGATGGAGGGCTGGAGCTGGGCACACTCCGGTAGCTGTGCTGGGCATGTCTTAGAGTTGGGAAACTCACGATTGAGCTGAGGTTGCATCCCTGCTGAGAGTGGCAGTTGGTGAGCTCGAGACCCTTGGCAGGAGGAGGCACTGCAGCAGGGAGTGGAGATGGCGAGCCCAGCTGCACGGACTTTGGTAAGTGCTGGGAACTGGATTCCCCAGAGCGAGATAAATGGCTACAAGACATACTAGATTTGGGCAGGACAGGCTTGAGTCTATGGCTGAGGCAGCTTCAGTGGGTGGCTTCTGGCCCAAAGTGGATTGGTGGGATCGGGCTTGGGCTGGGCCATGTCCCTGGTTGGGACCCAGTAGCCAGGAATGAGGCTGTCCCAAACCTGTGACATACGCAGGGCACACACAAATGTAATGAAGACACTCACTGGTTGAGAGGGGAGGGGCTGGCCCACATTGCCCCTGCATGCACCTCACAGATCAACAACAAATAGGAGAGGGCAGCACTGCCCTAGCCAGTAAGCTGCAGAGAGACTGAAAGCAATGCGTAAAGGTCTGGAGACCTCCACCATTCACCTGTCTGAAAGAAACCAGAAACAAGACAGAAACAACAAAAAGCCTCCAACTGCTGACCCAGGGAAAATAAGCCCAGGAGAGGTAAATACAGAGGAGATTGAGGGCAGCAAACATACAATATCAGACATGGCTTCATTGGAAATAAAGAAATACTTCCATGACCTCATTGACAAATTTAAATCTGAAAGTCTAACTCAGGTAAAGCAAGATATAAGAAGATTAACAAAAGAAATGCTGGGTACTCCTCAAGAAGACACAAATGGAAGAATGGAGGAACCCAGAGAAAGGAGAGAAGCCTTTGATGAAGAATATAAACAGAATCTAGAATACATGAAACAGACCCAAAGAGAATATCAGGAAATTGAGAGAGAAGTCAAGATGGTCGATCAGTGAGCAACAAAATACAAAGCCTCCCAGGAGAAACAACTCATATGCCATCCTGGAGAGACCCAGACAGAGGGAGATGGATCCTCTTGATACAGGAAGAAATTAAAACGTAAAAAAACTCGTCAAACATGTTGGGACTACAACTGGAACAGCTGAAGATTGTGGGACACAGCATTTTTGCTGCAACCTGCCAAGTTTGCGCTGGCCTGAGTTTGTGCCAGCTTGGGTCCACACCAGCAGGCAGAGCCACCCAAACTTGTTCCCGCCACCACTCATGGGAACCACAGCAGCGCTGAAGGCGGGGGTTGGTGAGCCCAATGGAGAGCTGAACCAGTGAAGAGACCTTCATTAATCCATGGTCAGTGCTGGGAATGAGACCCCCCCCACCATGGGAAGGGCACGACCGAATGGGCAACATGTTGGAACTGGGCAGGAGGAGCCTGAACTAGGAGCAACAGTGACTTCAGTTGGTTGCTTCCTCTCCAGAGCAGATTCATGGGATTTGCTTGGACTGGGTCACGCCCCTGCCCGGGACCCAATGAGCCATCCCAAATCAATTCCCTGCACCTAGCATGCACTAACCGGGTAAGGCCCCTGAAATTTGGCTGGCCCAGTGCGGAGGGGCAGGCAGGAGATGATGTAGGTCTGTCGCTAGCAAGCTTTGGAGGAGCCATGGCCGAGAGGGAAGGGGGCTGGGACCTGCACTGTACACCTGTGTGGAGGAAGCCAGGACCATGACAGGAGAGAGAGGCAAGAGGAGGCCCCCAGCCCAGAACCCTGAGAGCACTGATCCAGGAGAGGGAAAAGCAAAGGAGACTAAGGGCAGCAAACACACAACATCAGACATGGATTCAGTGGACATTAAGAGATATCTTCAGAATCTTGTGGACAAGCTCAAAACTGAAATATTAAATCAGGTAAAGCAAGATATGAGGAGAGTAATAAAAGAAATGCTCTCAGGAAGCATCTCTCAGGAAGATACAGATGGAAGAAGGGAGGAACACAAAAAAGGAGAGAAACATTCAATAAAAAATATAAAGAAAATATAGAATATATGAAGCAGAGTCAAAGAGACTACCAGGAAATTAAAAACTCCATTTGAAAGCTGGCAAAAATGCCTTAAAAGAAACTAAGGATAGACTATCAAAACTTTTGAAGACAAATTTGCAATATGTGACCATGAAAGGAAAGATCTCTTAAAAATAACAAGGAAACAAGCAGTAACAATACAAAGGCTAGAGGATGACAAGAGAATCTGTAATTTAAGAATAAGAAATGTGAATGAAGAAGCAGGAATACAAACAGGCAAATTACAAAGGCTATTCACAGAATTAATTAAGGAAAACTTCCCAAGCATGGGAAAAGGAAATGACATTCAGTTATGTGAGGCATACAGAACTCCAGTCACCTACATCCAAAACAGATCTACACCCAGAAATGTAATAATCAAGATATCAGAAATTCAATATATAAACAGATTATTAAAAGCCATCAGAGAAAAGAAACAGATTACCTATAAAGGAAAGCCCATCAGGATCACAGCTGACTTCTCAACACAGGCCATCAGATCAAGAAGAGCTTGGAGCGAAGTATTCTAAGCCCTGAGAGAAAATAACCTCTACCCAGATTGATGTACCCTGCAAAACTGTCAGTAGAAATTAATGGGGAAACAAGATGCTTTCATGACCAAGAGGAACTGGGGGAGTTTGTGACCTCCAATCCAGCCTGCAAAGAATACTGAAGGACATTCTAGAGAGAGAGAAGAAAATCACCAGGATTCCAGGAAGAATGGCAGAAAGGCCTCAATGAAAGGGCAGACAGTGGAATGAAGGAGAAAAGTAAACAACAATGACAGAAAAATAGCATAGAAGAGATGAGGCAGAGAAGATTGGCTATACCACTGTTTTGTCTTGACTGATTTTATTTGAATTTGGTATGCTTGAGAGTGTCAAGTCTGGGAGTAGAGGCAACTACTCTGGGGATGGCAGGATTCAATAGGATACCCATTCTGGTTGTATTATTCACTGCCTTTGAAGTCCTATAATGTCTCCAATGTTTGATTTTTATTAATAGTGCTATATACTGCTAAGTTTAATTATACTATGCCTGACAATATAGACAATTTTATTGAAAATAACAGGAGACAGCATGGTGACTACTATAGATCACCTAGTATTGTGGTTTTATATGTCCTTTTCATTTTGTGTTTCTCTAGGAATTTGTACTATTGACTTGTTTTGGTTTGTTTTTCCCTCCAATACAGAAAGTCTCAGTATACATGTAGAAACTTATACATGTGTAGAACTTCTAAACAGTTTATGAGAATTGATTATAGTTATTATAAAAAAGAGAGAGGAAAGGAAAGTATTCTAAAGGATATAACTGCATGTATATTTGAGTGTATAGGATTGATGACCATATTACTAACTTTTTGTTGGATAGATGAACAGAGCTGATTGCAGTCTCACTGTTTAAATGCCTACTTTGTATGCTTTACTTTTGTAACTACTTCTAGGAAGAAAATATGTAATCAACAACTAGTGATTTCTTACTGATTTTTTCCTTTGTTTTTGTTTTTATTTGAAATTTTGTATTATTTCTACCCTCTTTCTGTTTCTCTTTTTTTCTTAAAAAAAACACCTGTTCAATTTCCATTTCTAACATATCCATGCTTTAGGGTCTTATGAAACAGACTATTGAAAAAACTAGGAAAATACTGTGACTTTTCTTACAATATGCATTGTTTTAGGGATTAGAGCCTGATTCTGAACTATTGATGATTGTTAAGATACTAACAGCATAAATTCTATCTCTGCATCTTTTTACATTTGTTCCCACAAAAATTACTAGAAAGCAGCAGTGTGGGAAGAAGAGAGTGGATGTAGTCAGGGTCACATTGCTTGGTATAGAGGAACAAATAAACAGATTATCCTGGGTTAGAGTCTTACTTGTTCTATCTAATACATAAAAAGTTTTGACAGAGTGTTAAGTGTTTTCTGAGTCTGTTTCCTAATTTCTTTATCTTGCAAAGTAATTATATAGATTTGAGACAGAAAATCTCTTATTATAGTGTAATGTTGGAACATAGTGGGTAATTGTCACAGTCCTTTTGGGCTGCTGTAACAAATTGGCACAGGCTGGTTAACTTATTAAATAGTGAAAACCTATTGCTTATAGTTCTTATGGCTAGGAGGCCATGAATAAGAAGGTAGCAGATCTGGTATCTGGTAAAGGCTTGCTCTGCGCCTTTTTGCTTTATGCCTTCATGGCAGAAGGCACTGAGTAGCTCCCTCAACCTCTTTTTTAAGACATGAATTGCATCACTTGATCACTTTCCAAAAGGCCTCACCTCTTAACACTACTACATTGGATTCTAGTTTTAATGAAGAGACTGGAAAATAGATGACTGTTGTAGTGGATGCGAGGGGATGTGGCTTTATGCAATGGGTTGGTTTAGTGTGCCAGAAACTCTGGCATGGGTGAAAGAGAACCCTTCACATCAGAAATGACATTTGCAGCTATCCCCAAAATAGCAGGATATAATACGGTAATCATCCTTAATTTCCTATTAACTTAATTGAAGCCCTGTATAACTTACACTGTCTTACTATGACTGATCTTATTTGAATCTGGTTTGTTAGGTCACTGTTTTGTCTTGACTGATTTTATTCAAATCTGTTATGATTGATAGTATCAAGTCTGAGAGTATAGGCAACTACACTGAAAATGACAAGATTCACTAGGATACCTACTCTGGTTTGATTATTACCTGCTTTTGAAGTCTTATAATGTCTCCAATGTTTCATTTTTATTACTATTGTTATGCACTGCTATACCCAATTATACTATGTTTGGTGATATACACAATACTATTGAAGATAACAAGAGACATCACTGTAACCACTATAGATCACCTTGTATTGCAGTTTTATATGACTTTTTCATTTCACATTTTTCTAGAAATTTTTTTTGTTTTGTCTTGCTTTGTTTTGTTTTTCCCTCTAATACAGAAAGGAGAGATATACATGTAGAAACTCATGCATGTATAGAACTTATAAACAATCTATGACAACTGATTATAAAATGCATGATGAAATGAACAACTACTTTGAAGAAACAAAGACACTAAGGTACCCAGTGCTGACTCTATAGTGTCATAATGTGAAATCCAGCAATACTATTATTCTTTGTTCAGAGTGATTTTAATCTGTTTTGTTTTGTTTAATTTCAACATACTAGAAGGTATGGACAACTATTTTGAAGAGAATGAGAGATACTATGACAGCCATTGTTGACTTCCCTATTGTCTGGTCTTGAAGACTAAAATACCTTTATCATCCTATTTGGATCAGTTTTATACTATATTGTTTTGTATGAATTCATGGTATGTGAAGATATGCACAATGATTTGGAAGAAAACAAGAGACAATATGATAGTGAAGATCTCTGGTTGTCTTACTTTGAAATTATGTCTCTTACATTGCTTTCTTATGTTCTGTTTTGTTTTGTTGTGTTTAATTTTACCCTGTTTAAAATAAAAAAAAGAAATGACATTTGACTATTGAAAGTTAGAATAAAACTGTGTGTCTAACCTACTGTCCAGATGTAGATCTAAGTAAGAAAGATCCACTACCCAAGTGAGAAGTGGACAAGGAAAATCTACTATATTTTTTTGCAAAAATTTTACTTAATAAATTGTACTACATTTAAACATAAAACAGTAAAAAGTATGCGACATTTGGAAAAATATAAAACCAGGATGAACAAATATGTTCCCAAAGACAGAAAAACAGCCCATCTCAGAAAACAAAATTCTACAAGATCAAGAAATCTACAAGTTATCCTATGTATCTGGTTAAATTTGTGAAGATTTTGTGAATCAAAAGAAGAAATCATGAATAGAGAAGAGAATGATATAAAATGAGAATAAAATAAAGATGAGAACATATAATTAAAAAAGAAAGTGAGATATCAGAATTCTGAGCATAGCTAATAGGTTTTGAGTGTAGTTATGTGCTTTACCTGTGCTAACTTCTGAATTTTTATTCATCTCTATAAAATAGTAACTACTACTGTCTGCATTTTATGGATGAAAAAAACTAAAGCATAGAAAGGATCAGAAATTCAGATGAGGTCACAGAGCTAGTCAAGATCTAGGTTCTTTTCTTAACCATTTTGAATCTAGATGATTCAAATGATATGACCTTAATCAGTGTGCCATACTGCTTTGAAGATAGAGCAGACAAAATACCATTGAAAATTGAAACAGAGATGAGAAGACAAACCTAGGCCCACTCAAGGAATTTAAAGAAAAAGGAAAAAGAGATGAAAGAGAATAAGAAGCCAAAACCTCTAGAAAAGAAATTGATGAACAAACACCTAGAAATTTCAGGTATACTTGTTGGGAAACAAATAGAACAAAAACAATGATCAATGTTGTAATTGAAAATGTTTTTTGGGTTAAAAATATGTCTTTGTATATATGGGCAGATAGGGCTCTATCCATATATGCATACATTCCAAACAAGATCTGAAAAAATCATACTCACAAAATGTGTATCAACAAAGTTTTTATGAAAGGAAAACACACACTCAAGTATTCATAAAAAAGAAAAACCATGGAATTAGAGTTTTTTCCTATATCTGTAAATGTCAGGAGGTAATTGAAAAATATCTAGTGAGTTTTGAAAAAAGACTATGGAGGAGCTAAAGATGGCCCATCAATGAGCAACAAAATACAAAGCCTCCTGGGAGAAACAACTCATTTGCCAGAATAAAACATCCTGGAGAGATCCAGACAGAGGGAGATGGATCCTTTTGACACAGGAAGAAATTAAAATGAAAAAAGCTTGTCAAACACACAGTCTCAGGGCTACAATTGGAACAGCTAAAGTTACCAGACATGGCACTTTCCACTGCGACCTACCAAGCTGCCTGAATTCATGCTGGCTGGCAGAGCTGCCCAAACTCATTCCTGCCACCACTCACAGGAGCCACAGCCATGCTGAAGTCAGAGGTTGGTGAGCCCAATGGAGAACAGAGCCTGCGAAGGGACTTCCATTAATCCCTGGTCAGTGCTGGAAATAAGACCCTCCCCCCATGGGAAGGGGACGACCAAATGGGCAACATGTTGGAATTGGGCTGGAGGAGCCTGAACTGGGAGCCGTGGTGACTTCAGTTGGTTGCTCCCTCCCCAGAGCAGATTCATGGGATTTGCTTGGCTTGGGTCATGCCCCTGGCCAGGACCCAATAACTTGTCCAGAACCAATTTCCTATGCCTAGCACACACTAACCTGGTGAAGGCCCATGAAGTTTGACTGACCTGGTGGGGAGGGGCCAGCATACGCAACCCCTGCTTACACCTTAGTGACAAGAGCAAACAGGAAAGGGCAGAAATCCCTCACCAGTGAGCTTCAGAAGAATCATGGCCAACAGGGAAGGGGGCTGGTACCTCCACTATACACCTGTATGGAAGAAACCAAAACCATGATGAGAGAGAGAAACAGGAAGAGGTCCCCAGCCCAAAACCCTGAGAACACTGATCCAGGAGACGGAAAAACGAGACTGAGGGCAGCAAACATGCAACATCAGACATGGCTTCAATGGACATTAAGAGATATTTTCAGAATCTTGTAGACAAGCTCAAAACTGAAATATTAAATCAGGTAAAGCAAGATATAAGCATCTCTC
This sequence comes from Hydrochoerus hydrochaeris, assembly GCA_004027455.1. Taxonomy (NCBI): domain Eukaryota; kingdom Metazoa; phylum Chordata; class Mammalia; order Rodentia; family Hydrochaeridae; genus Hydrochoerus; species Hydrochoerus hydrochaeris. The sequence continues at coordinate 82,527 of PVLA01007042.1, read as the reverse complement.
AGGAAGACACAGAGAGAAGAAGGGAGGAACACAAAAAAGAAGAGAAACATTCAATAAAGAATATAAAGAAAATATAGAATACATGAAGCAGATTCAAAGAGATTACCAGGAAATTAAAAACTCCATTGAAAGCTGGTCAAACTCCTGAAAATAAACTAAGGATAGACTAGCAAAACTTGAAGACAAGTTTGCAATATGTGATCATGAAAGGAAAGATCTCTTAAAAATAACAAGGAAACAGGCAGTAACAATACATAGGCTAGAAGACGACCAGAGAATCTATAATTTAAGAATAAGAAATGTGAATGAAGAAGCAGGAATACAAATAGGCAAATTACAAAGGCTATTCACAGAATTAATTAAGGAAAACTTCCCAAGCATGGGAAAAGAAAATGACATTTGGTTATGTGAGGCATACCGAACTCCAGCCACCTACAACCAAAACAGATCTACACCCAGAAATGTAATAATCAAGATACCAGAAATTCAATATAAAAATAGAATATTAAAAGCCATCAGAGAAAATAAACAGATTACCTATAAAGGAAAGCCCATCAAGTTCATGGCAGACTTCTCGACACAGACCATCAGATCAAGAAGAGCTTGGAGCAAAGTATTCCAAGCCCTGAAAGAAAATAATCTCCAGCCCAAATTGATGTACCCTTCAAAACTGTCAGTAGAAATTAATGGAGAAACATGCTTCCATGACAAAGAGGAACTGGGGGAATTTGTGACCATCAATCCAACCCTACAGAGAATACTGAAGGACATTCTAGAGAAAGAGAGAAAAAATACCAGGATTTTAGGAACAGTGGCAGAGAGGCCTCAATGAGTGGGGCAGGCAGTAGAATGAAGGAAAAAAGTAGACAAAGGCAGAAAAATAACATAGCAGAAATTAGGCAGAGAAGGATGGCTAGAATCTCTAACATAGATGGCCTTGCTACACTATATTGTTAATAGTGTACCGGGATTTAAAACCCACATTACTCAAACCACTCTGCTTAGATGTATTATATTCTGTTCAGTCATTCTACTTGTACTAGATTTGAAGGCAGAGAGCTATCCCAAAAATAGCAGGATATAGTACGGCAATCATCCTTAATTTCCTATTAACTTAATCTAAAGCTCTGTATAACCTACACTGTTTTACCATGACTGATCATAATCGAATCTGGTTTGTTAGATTGCTGTTTTGTATTGATAGATTTTATTCTAAGCTGTTGTGATTGATAATATTAAGTCTGAGAATATAGGCAACTACACTGAAGATGACAAGATTCACTAGAATATCCACTCAATTTGATTATTACCTGCCTTTGAAGTTTTATACTGTCTACAATGTTTTATTTTTACTAATATTGTTATGTACTGCTATATTCAATTATACTGCTATATTCAATTATGCCTGATGATATAGACAATTCTATTGAAGATAATAAGAGACAACACAGTAACCATTGTAGATCACCTTTTACTGTGGTTTTATATGACTTTTTGGTTTCATGTTTTTATAGGAATTTGTTTTGTTTTGTCTTGCTATGTTTTGTTTTTCCATCTAATACAAAAAGGATAGAAATACATGTAGAGACTCATGCATGCATAGCTGTTTACAGTCTCACTGTCTGAATATCTATTTTTATAATTTTGTAAGTTGAACAACTATTTCTAAGAGGACAATATGTAATTTATCAAGTAGTGATTTCTTACTGTTTATCTTTTTTTGAAATTCTGTATTATATCTACCCTTGACATGTTTTTTCTCTTTAAATAAAAAAGAGAAAAGACTGTAATCAGAATTTACATCTAAATAACTTGCATTACATGTGTGCAAAGTTAAGTGAAAAAATTCATGTATCCAAAAAACTCTAAAAATATTCTGTAGTTTAAACATTTGAAGGCATATTTCAACAACAAATAGATGAAACAAAAGTAGAGCTTTTATAGTGATAAATGAAATCAATCATGACAAGGTGGCAAAGTAGATAATGTATAAAAATCATGAAGTTCAAGACAGAGCCTCAAGGGTTTCAATACCAGCTCATTTAAATCCTTACAAGCTGAGTAAGACCACAGTAATTCTACATGGGCTTGTGTTCCAAAGATAAGATCAGTGATGATTCCCATTATTTACCAGCTTATAAATTCTGATCCACTCCTTCCTGGACAAACGTGGAACTAGTCAATGACCAGAACTTCCTAATCCCAAAGTTCCCTTTCCTAACCTCCTCTTTTCTGTGAAAACTCTGCTGAGATTTCCTAGAGTGGTGCTCTGTTCTGCTCTGCAAGCTTGATGAAAGTCAGCTTTACATAATCTATCGCCTTCTCTGCTGTCTGTGAGAGCAGTGGCAAAGACCTATAGTGAGCACTGGGACACGTTAAGCACAGAAAATCAGGTTATCAAACTGAATATAAACTGGGGCTGGTGGTGTGTACTGTTAACCCCAGGTATTCTATAGGCTGAGGCTGGAGGGTTGCTTGAGTTCAGGACTTTGAGGCCAGCCTAACTGACATAGTATAGTCTCCCTGCCTTCAAAAAACAAACAACAAAACAGAACACCAAAACAAAACACTAAATAGAAATGTCAAGATAGCTTTCCTGAAAACAAGCATAACTAAGGCAAAAATAGTAACAGAAAAATATAAGTATTGGAAAGCTAGATCACTGAAAAGGTGGCAGTAGATAAAACTGTGCTAAATTTGTTTTTTTTTTTTTTTGGGTACCGGGGATTGAACTCACTACTGCACACTTGCAAGGCAGTCGCTTATGCCGCTGAGCTAAATCCCCAGTCCTGTGTTGCATATTTTAAATATGGCAGACTCTGTATGCTGTTTTTTATAATTAGAGAAATAGCAGTTTAAAATACTTTTGAAAACATAAATATAATTGATACAACTATTGTTTTCTTTTATTTTAAAGAGAAGGAAATATCACAGAAAAGAAAAACAAAAAGCAGGAAACATACAAACAACTGCAAGAACAACAAAAATCCATAGCAATAACAATAAAGGTTTTAAAAACAAGATGATAGGAATTTAATAGCAGTTGTAATATTGCATATTGTTATCTTCAAAAGAGTTGCTTAGATTACCAGATATAGACATCCAAATTGATCTAATCATATGAGTTTTAGCTGTCCTTTTCTAAGAACTCATAGAATTAGTAGTATTATCACCTTAGCTATTTTATGTATATATAAACAAATTTATATTTTTTTCCTTTTCTCTTCCTTCATTTCTCTTTTTCCCTATCCCAATTATTTTCCCCCCTTGAGCAATTTCTTAGCCTTTTGCAATAGCTAGTGTAGATTTTGTATCTTATTTACTCTAAGGAGACAATGCAGTATTTATATATGTGAATTTGATTTATTTCACTTATGAATATGTTCTCAAGTTTTATCCATTAACCTATAAAAACCTTGATGTGATCCTTCTTTATAGCTGAGTAGTACTCCATTATATAAAAATACCATTTTCCACCCATTCCTCAGTGTATAAAAGTACATTTTTCACCCATTCCTCATTGTTAAAAATACATTTTTCACCCATTCCTCAATTTATGGGCATTTAGTTTTTTCCAAGATTTGGCTATTACAAACTGTGCTGCTATAAACATGAGTGTACATATATTACTGAGGTATGATGTTTTCAATTCTTCTGGAAAAATGCCCAGAAGTGGGATAGCTGGGTCAAATGGGACCTCCAATTCCAGCTTTGTGAGGACCTCCACACTGATTTCCACAGTGGTTGCACCAGCCTACACTCCTACCAACAATGGAGAAGAATTCCTTTTTTCCCCATAGCTCCTCCAGAATTTGATACTGATTGATTTCTTGATCTTGAACATTCTTTCTGAGGTGAGATGGAATCTCAGTGTGATTTTAATTTGTATTTCTCTAATGACAATTGATGCTGAATATTTTTTCATATATTTATTTGCCATTTGTATTTCTTCATCTGAGAACTGTGTGTTCATCTTGGATGCCCATTTTTGGATTGGGTCATTGAATTTCAGGGGTCCTATTTTTTTTAATTCTTTATAAGTTGTAGACAGAATTCCTTTGTCTGAGGGAGAGTTGGCTAAGATTTTTTTCTAATTCATGGGTTTTGTTTTCACTCTGTTGGAGATTTCTTTTGATATGCAAAAACTTTTTAATAAGATGAAATCCCACTTGTTGATTCTGGGAAGTACTTCCTGCAGTTTGATTTTTATTCATGAACTTTCTACTTACCCTATGTCTTTAAGATTTCTACCAAAATTTGTCCTTCAGCAGATTTAGTGTTTAGGATCAGTTTTCCTTCTTTCTCAGAGTTTGTTGTCTGTGTACAGGAATGATATTGATTTTTTACTTTGTCTGGGTGTAGATTTATTTTTTTAAGACTGTTTGGCATTCTATAAGCTTCACATATCTGTATGACAGGTTCTTTTCCCATGTTTGGGAAATTTTCTGCTATTGATCTGTAAATAGTTTTTTATGACATTTGTGTTTTTTCCTTTTTTGTTGACATCTATCTGTCTTATATTGCTACTTTTTGCATCATATTGCAGGTGTTGCATTGTTATTTCCTGATTGCTTATTATTTTTAAGAGCTGTTTCCTTTTGTGATCACTAGTCCCAATTATGTCTTCAAGGCCTGAGAGTCTATCTTCAGTTTTATTCATGTGGTTTTGCCAGCTTTCAATAGAATTTTTAATTTCCTGAATATCTCCTTGAATTTGTTTCATATATTCCAATTGTTTCCTGTATGTTCATTCAAAGTTTCCATCACTTTCCTATGCTCCTCTATTTTTAATCTGTCTTTGGATATATTCACCAATTCTTTCATTGTTTTTATCATTTCTCTTTTACATGAGTGATTATTTCTTATCTGAATTCCTTTACAGCTTCCTGGAGTTGTTTCTTTACTTCTCTTGCTGTCATTTCAGAGATCTCAGAATTCCAAATTCTTCCATTTCTATGTCTCCTGGAGTTGATCTGGAAAGGCTGGAAGTTTGAGACATGTTTTGTTCTTTTGTTTTGGTATATTCCTGTGTTCTTCTGAATCAGCTGGATGCCAAGTCCTATTTGCTTCCCATTCTGCTGGGCTGTCCTGCATCAATGAGGGTTGCTGTTGGTTCTGAGTTGCTGGGTGAAGACATCTGGTCCCCACAGGCTTCACTGAGGGTTCCTGGATGACTGCTGGTCACTGGGCACAGACTTCTGGTCCCCACAGGCCTCAGAGATGATATCCAGGTGTGGGCAGACTGCTGGGCTTAGCTTCCCAGCCCCCAAGAGCCCCACCAATGGCCCCCAGATGACTGCGGGCCCCTGAATACAGACTCCTAGTCCTTGTGGGCCTCAGAGATGCTGTCCAGGTGGGGGTGGGCCACTGGGCACAGCATCCTAGTCTCAAGAGGGTTTCCACATGACTGTAGGCCCTCGGTGGCACTAATACAGCTATGAAATCAAAGCTTCCGCAACATGAGTGGAAATCTAGTAAAGCCATATGTCAGTTGTAACAGTAAGTAAAAATGGGTAAACCATCTCTATTAATAGGCCAAGGCTCTAAGATTATATATCTAATCTAATTACTTTTATCTACCACAATAGATATATTTAATTAAAATTTGATTTATTCAAATTCAAAGAAGAAAAATGGGCAAAAAAAATTTGCAAACACAAATAGAATGGAATTTGTATTAATCAGATAATTTAAATAGTTGATTAAAAGATTAATTTTATGATGACCACACACTGCAGTGGCATCCCAGCACATGGGGCAAACTCCAAACTCTGCTCCTGGGTGGTAAGACCACACCTTGCCTCTGGAGCCAGCCTAAGACACAAGAAAAGACCGGTGGCCCTAGCCAGGCCATGCCCAGCAAGCTCCAAGTGGCGAGCAGGGCCTGTAATCCAACCCCGGGCCATGACCATATGCTGCGGCGGCATCCCGGTGCATGGGGTAGACTACAAACTCTGCTCCCAGGCTGTAACACCATGCCCTGAATCTGGGGCTAGCCTAGCGGGATTGAATGACCAAACACTAACTCGAAAGAGAAAAATGGCAAAACAAAAAAGCAAAATGCAATCTCAAACATCTAGTCCATCAGGAGCAAGTACAGGAGACACTGAAATAAAGGACTACAAAAGTAACACATCAGAAATCTCTGAAAAGATAGCAAGTGAAATAAAAACAACTCCAATAGGCTACTGAGGAAATCAAGTAAGAAGTACTCTCCCATGTAAAGATAGAAATAACAACCTTAGTAAAGGAATTGTTGAATGCAGCTAAAGAAGAAATAGAAAAAAAGTATAGAAGCATGGGAAACTGATTGAAACCTTGAATGAGCAATATAGAAAACATGCAGAATTCATGAAACAAACTCAAAGAGATATCCAAGAAACAAAAATTCTATTGAAAGTGTGCAAAACCATTTAAATGAAGCTGAGGATAGGTTTTCGGACCTTGAGGACAGGATTGCAATTAGTGATCAGGAAAGGATAGAACTTTTAAAAGTAACAGAGCAGCATGAAGTGACAATCCAACAGCTTCAAGATGATGCCAAGAGAAAAAATATAAAGTTAATAGGCATCAGTGAATATGCAGGAGTCCATGCAAATGACATACGTAAAATATTTACAGAAGTAATAGCAGAAAATTTCCCAAAAATGGGAAAAAATCTGATATGCAGATAAGTGAGGCATATAGAATACCAAACAGTCACAATCAAAACATAAATCCACACCCAAACACATAATAATTAAGATCTCAGACATACAGCATAAAAACAGATTACTAAAAGCTATTAGAGAAAAGACACAACTCACCTATCAAAGAAAGCCCATTAGAATCATGGCAGACTTTTCAGCACAAACCCTCAAGGCAAGATGAGCTTGGAGTGAGGTATTTCAAACCCTCAAAGAAAACAACTTTCAACCCAGACTGATGTATCCAGCAAAATTTTCATTCAAATTTAATGGAGAAACAAGATACTTCCATAACAAAGAACAACTGATGAAATTCATGTCCACCAAACCAACCCTAGAAAGAGTATTGAAAGTCATACTAGACAGAGATAAAAATGACCACAATCCCCAGAACAACAACAAAAAGAAACCAGCAGGTAGGACAAGCAATTAAATAAGGGGAAAAGCAGGAAGCAAACAACTGGAACATAACATGGCAAAGTTGAGCCAGTACATATCAGTGATATCCATAAATGTAAATGGCCTCAGTTCACCTATTAAAAGAAATAGGCTGACAGAATGGAACAAAAAACATGATCCCACAATATGCGGTATACAAGAAATGCATCTGATGCACAAGGAAACTCATAGATTAAAAGTGAAAGGATAGAAAACAGTATTCCAGGCAACAGGAACACAGAAAAAAGCAGGGGTAACTTTTCTACTTGCAGACAATGTGAACTTTAAATCTAAAATGATTAAAAGAGATAAGGAAGGTCACTACATACTCGTTAGTAGAAAAATTCAAGAGGAAGAACTAACAATTATAAATATATATGCACCAAACACAGGAGAACCCAACTATATAAGACAGATACTAATGGACATGAAAAACCAAATACACAAGAACACAATTATAACAGGGGACCTTAACAACCCATTGTCACAAAGAGATAGATCAACTAGACAAAAAGTCAGCAAAGAAATAATAGAACTGAACCATACCTGCGAGCAATTGGACTTAGGATGTTTACAGTGTCCCACCCAACCACATCAGAATACACATTCTTCTCAGCTGCACATGGGACATTCTCCAAAATAGACCATATATTATCCCATAAAACATTCTTAAGTAAATGCAAAGGTATTGAAATTATCCCATGAGTAATATCTGATGTATCCAGTAAAGCTTTCATTCAAATTTAATGGAGAAACAAGATATTTCCATGACAAAGAACAACTTCTGAAATTCATGTCCACTGAAATTGGAAATAAATGGCAAAAGAAATTGCCATTATATGGAAATTAAATAACAACCTTTTGAACAACCAGTGGGCTACAGATGAAATTAAAGAAGAAGTAAAGCAATACCTACAATTCAATGAGAATATGGAAACAACATACTGTAATCTGTGAGATGCAATGAAAGCAGTCTTAAGAGGGAAATATATAGCAATAAATAGTCATCAAGAAAACAGAATGAACACAAATAAACAACCTAATGCTCTATCTCAAGCTTCTAGAAAAAAAGAGCAAGCTAAACTGACAGCTCATAGAAGAGAGGAAATTGTAAAGATTAGAGCAGAAATCAGTGCAATTGAAAAAAAAATACAAGGAATAAATGAATCAAAAAGCTGGTTTTTGAGAGAATAAACAAAATTGACAAACCCCTAGCTAACCTTATCAAGAAAAAGAAAGAAAAAACGCAAATTCACACAATAAGGACTGAAAAGGGGGAAATTACTACAGATCCCACGGAAATTCAAAAGATCATGAATACCTACTTTGAAAATCTCTACTCACATACAGTGGAAAACACAGAGGAAATGGACAGATTCCTAGAAATATATGAACTACCAAAGCTCAATCAAGAAGATATAGCAATTTTAAACAACCCAGTGTCAGCCATTGAAATTGAAAATGTAATTAAAAACTTACCAACAAAGAAAAGCCAAGGTCTTGATGAGTTCACAGCTGAATTCTACAAGAAATTTAGAGAAGATTTGATGTCAATACTCCTTAAATTCTTCAATGAAATTGAAAACAAAGCAATCCTACCTAAATCATTCCTGGAGGCAAGTATAACTCTCATACCAAAACCAGAGAAAGACCCAACCAAAAAGGAGAACTATAGGCCAATCTCACTAACAAACATTTATGCAAAGATTCTCAATAAAATACTGGTAGATAGAATGCAGCAAATCATTAAGAAGATTATATATCATGACCAAGTGGGGTTCATTCCAGGAATGCAGGGATGGTTTAACATACACAAATCAATAAATGTGATACACCACATCAACAGAGCCAAAAACAAAAACCACATGGTCATCTCAATAGTTGCAGAAAAAGCTTTTGAAAAAGTCCAACACTTGTTCATGATAAAAACCCTTCAGAAACTTGGAATACACGGTGTCTACTTCAACCTTATAAAGACCATCTATGACAAACCAACAGCCAACATTATACTAAATAGACAAAAACTGAAAGCTTTCACTTTAAAATCAGGAACAAGACAAGGATGTCCAATATCACCACTCCTTTTCAATATAGTTCTGGAAACACTAGCCAGGCAATCAGACAAGAGAGAGAAATAAAAGGAATAGAGATAAGAAAGGAAGAAGTTAAATTATCACTATTTGCAGATGACATGATACTCTATATAGAAGACCCAAAAAACTCAATTAAAACACTACTAGAGGTAATAAGCAAGTTCAGCGGTCTAGCTGGATACAAAGTCAATGCTCAAAAATCAGTAGCATTCCTGTACACACACACACACACACACACACACAAAAAAAAAAAACTCACCGAGAGAGAAACTATGGAAATATTGCCCTTCACAATAGCATCTAAAAAAATGAAATACTTGGAAATTAACCTAATAAAAATGTAAAAGACCTATATGTTGAAAATTACTATGCTAAAAAAGGAGGTTGAAGAAGATATTAGGAAATGGAAGGATATTCCTTGCTCTTGGCTAGGAAGAACCCACATTGTGAAAATGGCGATACTCCCAAAACTGTTACACAGATTTAAGGCAATCCCAATCAAAATACCATTGGCATACCTCACAGATCTAGAGAAAACACTCCTAAATATTCACTTGGAAACAGAAGAAACCTAGAATAGCAAAGGCAATTCTGGGCAACAAAGGCAAGGCGGGAGGTATCTCAATTCCTGACTTGAAACTGTACTATAAAGCCACAGTGATAAAATCAGTATGGTACTGGCAAAGAAACAGACCTGAGGATCAATGGAACAGATTAGAAGATGCAAGCACAACTACAAAGACACTCAGCCACCTGATATTTGACAAAGGGGCTAAACATGTTCATTGGAAGGATAGCCTCTTTAATAAATGGTGTTGGAAAAATTGGATCTCCACATGCCAAAGACTGAAACTAGATCCATGCCTATCACCATGCACAAAACTAAAGTCTAAATGGATCAGGAACCTAAATATCAAAACAGAAACACTGAATCTACTGGAAGACTAGATAGGTAGAAGTCTTGGAGACATAGGGGTAGGCAGAGAATTCATGAACAAAGCGCAAACTGCACGGGAAACACTTCACATAATCAACAACTGGGATCTCGTATTATTGAGAAGTTTCTTCACTTCAAAAGAAATCACCAACAGAGTGAAAAGAAAACCCACAGAATGGGAAAGAATTTTAATCAGCAACCTCTCAGACAAAGGACTTATATCCAGAACATATAAAAAACTGAAAAACATCAAGCTCCCCAAATTCAAAGAACCTCTCCAAAAATGGGCATCTGAAATGAATACACATTTCTCAGATTAAGATATACAAATAGCAAATAAATACACGAGAAATGTTCACCACCACTGGTCATTTGAGAAATTCATATTAAAACAACATTGAGATTTCACTTCACTCCAGAAAGAATAGCTGCCATCAAGCAATCAACTGATAACAAATGTTGGCGAGGCTACAGGGGAAAAAGAACACAGCTCCACTGTTGGTGGGATTGTAGACTGGTGCAACCACTATGGAAATCCATATGGAAAATTCTCAGAAGACTAGGGTTGGAAGTTCCATTCAACCCAGCTATTCCCCTCCCTGGTATTTTCCCAGAAGCACTGAAAAGCACTGAAATACCTCCCTGGTATTTTCCCAGAAGTTATGAAAAGGTCATATCACAGTGATATATGTGCACCCATGTTCATAGAAGCATAATTTGTAATAGCTAAATCTTGGAAACAACCAAGATGCCCATGAGCTGCAGAGTGGATGAAAAAGATGTATTTTTATACAATGGAATATTACTCAGCTATTAAAAAGGATGATCTTGAGGCTTTCATAGGTAAATGGAGACAACTTGAGACTATCCTCATTAGTGAAATAAATAAGAAACAGATTTATAAATATCACATTGTTTCTCTAGTGTAAAAATAATAAGAACTATAAGAGTAACAAAACCCCAAATGTGTAATTTCTATTGTAAAAAAGAGGAAAAGAAAGTTCTCTGAGGGATATAACTTCATGTATGTTTGAGTGTGTAAGATAGATGACCATATTGCTGAATCTTTGTGGGATCGTTGAGCAGAACTGTTTGCAGTCTCACTGTTTGAATGCCTACTATGTATGCTTTAATTTTGTGAACAACTATATCCAAGATGACAATATATAATTTATCAACTAGTAATTTCTTAGTGCTTTTTTTTCCTTCCTTGTTTTTCCTTTTTTCCCTTGGAATTCTGTATTGTTGCTGCCCTTTTTTCTGTTTTGTTTCTTTTTTTCTTTAAATAAAAAAGATTAATTTTATTTGTAAAGAGTATTTCTAAAACAAAGCTCTCATAACATCTTATGCATAGATAGAAATGAATAAAATAGTAATGTTTTCTCATTTTTATCTATAAGGAATCTGAACAGTATGTATACATGTTAACTCAGTATTTTCACATTTAACAGATTTGTACAAAGCAAATAACTGGAGAACTTTGCAAAGATGGATATTAAGGATATACAAAGAGTATATATATATATATATATATATATATATATATATATATATAGTCAGCAAGCAGTGGTTAGAAATTCACTGGCCAACATGGGAGATTCATAGTCTGTGTTCTAATTTTTTAGCAATGTTGTTGGGAATTGCAGTTTTTCAAGAGGATCCACTGTATGAAAGACTAAGAGGCAGTACAACACAGAGACTTAAGAGGCAGATGTCCTCTGACCCAATTGTGGAATACAGTTAGGCATTAAATTGTTCATTGTCACACAATTTAACTTAAGTGGAATGCTGCAGTGATCAGATCTTTGTAATGAGCAAGCGGAAGTCATTCTGTTAGAGCTGGAAGAGTTACATATGTTAATATAGGTACATGGCTTTTAGAATAGCACCTATTATTTAATGATCTCTCTGCATGATGCATATCATTTAAGACATTTTCTACTCATAGAACACAAGATCCTAATACAATTTGTTTTTTATCTAAGATTTGAGAGAAGACTGTGGTTTTAGACAGTGGTTGCATGAGACAGTTGACAGGGCTAAAACTGCATTACTGACAAGGGGAAAACAGAATAAGAAACAGCCTGCCTTTTTTATCACCTGCATAAGCAAAACAAGAATATAAAATGATAGCACAAACTGCATGGTGTGGGAGGGAATAGGTGAGGAGACAAGTGCTTTGTTTGTTGTAAGACATGGACAGCAAGTGCAATTATAATTTTCCCTTGATTTCCTTCTCAGTGTGAAATCTGAAATTCTGGGTATATCTGCTCCAAATTATCCTTGCTCTCAACTTAGTCTTTTATTTCCTGTTTGACACTGTAGCTGTGCTGATGAGCTGCTTCATTGCTTCTTTCTTGTTGCCATATGACACACACCTACCAGAGCTCTGATGAAAATAATGGATATGCTGAGGAGAGGATGAGTAATTGCAAATCCGCCACAAATCCACATGATGTATGCACTAGGGAAAAGAGCCATGGGGAGCAGTAGCAATTAACTGAAATACAGCTGTTCTGAAGTTGATTAGGAGAAAACAGATGACCGAATTACATTCCGGGATGGGAAGTTTCCCTCTTTTCTTTTAAAATTATGTTTTTAATTTTCTTAGTACAAAAAGCAATGTATGCTTGCGTGGAGCTGGTGCATGTACATAACATACTCCACTTCCTTTATTCATTCTCTACTTCTCAACTCCCTCCCCTGCCCTCGGTTTCATTACATACTGCAAACGTGTAAAAAAAATAAATGAACTGGATCAAGGGATGGGTGAAGTGAGGAGAGAGGGAGCTCCCCAACTGCCCTCAAGGAATGTATTCATTATGTACTACACACTACTAATAAATATATAGTTGGCATTTTTAATACTGTGCTACATGCAGATTAAAAGAAAAGCAATGTATGCTGATTTTAGAGAAAATAGGGAATGTAGACAGACGCAATAATATTATCTATAATTCCAAGGCTCAGTCTTGTAAGGATTAAAGGATGGGTATAAGGTGTGTTAAAATATACAATGAATATTTAAATTTAAATTAAAAATTATTATAGTGAAAAACATACTTCAGAATACTCCTCTCACTTTGAACACAATTGTCATTTTTTTTGCCACTGTCTGAAACAATTATTCTTTTGTGGGTGTCTTTAGTGGTGTTGTTGTAGCTGCTTCTATGTCCTGAATTGATTCAAATTATCTACCTTACATGGTGGTTTTGATTTGAGGAAGAGCCAAAAGTCAAAAGGTGCCAGATCTAGTGAAAAAGTTGGATGAGGACATACCATGATGTTTTTATTTGACAGAAATTCCAGAAAATGTTTGAGCAATGAGGTGTGATAAAAATATAGCGAATGTTTAAAAAATTTATTACAGTAAGAGGTGCATCGCCATTGACCTTCCTTAAATCACTTAAAACACTCCCCTTGCTTTGTCTTTTTTTTCCTCCGGTACCAGGGGTCAAACTCACAACCTCGTTCTTGCCAGGCAGGCGCTTACACCACTGAGCTCCACCCCCGTCCTCCCCTTGCTTCGAATACACATATTCCATTGTTCTCGGCACTGTGTTTTTTACTGTGATAACTTATTCTTAATTTAAACATTCACCATACTCTTTGATCATCCTTTGTATTAGAAGCAAACTATTGTTAAAAGAACAGAATATTTTAATGCATATCTCTCTGATCTGTTATTTAATCTAGAGCAACATGTTTTTGTAAAAATACAGTCAAATGATATTTAGTGCCTTATACTTCTTGCTCACTAAATATATTATAAATAGATCAATAGAACTGTAAAATATTTATAAATCAAATTTTTATAGCAGCATAAAATTTCATTATATTTATTAATCTTCTGATTTTGGACATTTAGATTACTTGTACTTTTTTTTGGACTATTTGTACTCCTGTAATTATTTTCATTCAGAGATCTGTAGCACATGAGTTATTTCTTTCAGCTAAACTATTAAAAATTAAATTGTTATGCCCAAGTTTATGTATATATAGAGGGACTAAATTGTTCTGAAGAATGGTTTGATCGATTTATGCTTACACTAGTATAAGAATATTCAATTCCTCTTACCTTCCACAATTCTAGCTGTATAAATTATTTTTTATCTTTAAGTTCTGGTTGAACTAATCCTGCCCTCATAAATATTTCAGTCTAGCAGGAGATGATACAATACACAATCTCAATTTATAGTGGTTATCTCTATAAAAGAAGTATACAGATAAATTGTTAAGTGAAAATATAAGCTGGAGATTGATAAATGACATATTCCATTTTGGATTAAAAAGAAAAAGAAATGAAGACACAAATATATATATATATGCATATGAATATTATATTGGAGTATATACATGGAGTGCTTATTTTTTTATTTATTTTATTTTATTTTATTTTATTTTATTTTTTTGCGGTACCAGGGATTGAACTCATGACCTTGCACTTGCCAGGCAGGTGCTTATGCCACTGAGCTAAATCCCCAGCCCAAAAGATTTCTTTTTTTTTTAATCATCAGTACTGGGGATCGAACTCATGACCGCGTGCTTGCAAGGCAGGTGCTTATGCCACTGAGCTAAATCCCTAGCCCAAATGCTTATTTTTTTGCACAATTGTCATTTTTATCTTTTCTTCAAATTTTCCTCTTGCTGAGTAAAAGGAGCACTTAATACACTCTTCCCAACATCACAGATCTGCAGCTTTTAGAGCCTTAGCCTGATTCTCTAGACTCAGTCAGAGATAATGTCTGAGCTTTGGATTTTTATTCCAATCCCAATAAAACAAGTGGTTGCTTCTCTCTTTCAGAAGAGCAGAAAGGCAGAGTTGTTAAAGGAATTTCTTCAGGAGGTGGACATGTCAGAGGAAGTGTCTATTTTATGAATCTAGGCAAGATTTCAAGGTGGCAAAGATGGTGATTCACCCTCTACTGTCATATGAGTTCCCTGATATGAGTAAGTATATCACTGTCCCCCTCCAAGCATCTTCCAAAACCCGGCCTCTGAGCACATGGGAGTTTGGGGGAATATTCCAGAGCTGCACCACAACCTCACTCTGTGACCCTGATGACAGGGATTTTTTAGTTTATGTAGTTATGTTACAGGTAAGTAATATGTTTAATGGGCAGAACTGTACATTTACATACAATGTTATTATTTAGAAAAATATGAATTTGAATTCCCAAATACATCTATTAACAAAGAGGACACATTTCTCTTCATTTTCATGTTCCATAGTACTTAAATTCTTTGTTGCTGAGTGGAGATTGGCCTGGAGCAATAAGTGGCTTCCGCGAAATACAGAGAGGCTTCAAGGTTAAAGTTAGAAATGGGATCGAGGAGGGACCAGACTGGAAGGAAGTTGGGATTTATTTGCATAAGCTGCTATAATGCTCCCATCACCTCTTTTACTGAGTGAGAACAAGGAGGCTGTGGGACATTACCAGATGCAACAATGAGATAGAGGCGTGGGAGCTTGTGTGATACTCGACTCCCTGATTGTTCTTGCCTGAGCTTCTGTTCACCGTAGACTTAAAGTCAGTGTTTTAAGCAAAAACACAGTTCTTTGTTTGAAGAGTCGGGCACAAACTTCCTGTGGAGACATGGTTGACTAGAAGAGAATCTGGGCAGAGGGAGAATATATGTGAAAGAGGAATGGTAGGCATATTAGTTACCTATTGTTGCATATTAAATACCATGCGCCTGGTGACTTAACACAGATTTATTATAATTATTTTACAGTTCTGGGAATCAGAAGTCTAAAATGAGTTTCAGAGGGATAAAATCAGGATCAAGAGGACTGTGTTCCTTCTGAGCCTCCCGAGAAAAGTTTTTCTCTTTGCTTTCTCTAGCTTCTTGAGAGTGACAGTGTTCTTGGACTCATGAAATCTTGAAAGTGCACCTTTCCAGTCCCTGCTCCTGTCTTTGCATAAATCTCCCTTTTGTGATGCTGATTCTCTCGCCTCACTCTGCTAAGGAGCCAGGTGATTCCAAGCAGCCCCCAGCTCTAGATTCTTAATTGCACATGCTCCTTCCCTTTTTTGCATGAAAGGTGACAGATTCACAGGTTCTGGAGATTAGGTTGTGGATGTCTTTGAGGGAGATTTGTGAACCACAGGAAGTCAGGACCCTCAGTGACTGTTTCACTTATCCATTGTCAACTCTGAATTTTATGGTCTGAATCCCAAGGAGGGGGCCCACAGGAGGGGGTATAAACTCAGGCCTTCCAGGGTCACTTCAAGGGAGACTATGACAATACAAGAAGCTGAGTGTAAAACAACAAGAAGTGGCAGGGAGTGAGCATGAACTGGTGACCTGGTACCTGACTGACGGAAAATAAGATGTTACCTTGACTCTACCCAGCTCTGTTACAAGGTAGGTACATAGGCAATATTGCTGGATTATCTTTCAAGTGAAGCCTGGAAATGAGGGCTTCAGGTGGTGGTGGGCTGCAGAGTTTAACAACATAAAGTATATGTGTGTATGTGTGTTCATGTACTTAACATACAATCTACATTTTTCTGACATAAAACAAAGTAGTATAAAGTTTACAAATATTCCTTAAATGTAAAATACTGTGTATGACTTTTTTTTTTTTTGCCTTTTTGAGACAGGGTCTGGCTGTGCAGTTCAGGCTGGCCTTGAGCTCATTTTGTAGCCCAGGCTGGTCTTGAACTTGCAACCATTCTCCTGCCTCAGCCTCCTGAGTGCTGGGATTAGAGGCGTGAGCCACCACAACCAGCTTCTCTGTATGGTTTGTTGTTTCTTCCTCAACCCACCATCACCTCTTATAAATCTATCACTGACAACAGGTCACATAACCAGAAATGGATTAAAAGCTTGGTTATGAGGGTACTGAGATACATCTTTGTTGTTACACTTCCATTGTTGTTTCATTATGATAAATGAAAATGTCAACCTACATTCACACTGCGCTTACTCGTCTGTGATGTGAGTGACTTCTGAATTGGGATAGTAGTTTTCCGATGTTATAAAAGTGTTCATCCGTTTGCGTTACCATTGTAAAGACAGCAGGTGCAGCATGATTCAGTTTAACCTACATCATCAACAATTCCGTCATCACTTTTTTGTTTATGCGCCCTATTAGGAATCAGCCCTAGCGTTTCTCACAGCTTAGACAAGAGCTCAGCCCTGTCTGAGGCACAGCCTCAGCCTTTTAAAACAATTATTTCAAGGTAAGATATTGCTACATTGTCCAGGTTGGCTTCAAACTTCTCCTCCCATCTCAGCCTCCTGGGTAGCTGTGCTTACAGGTGTGCATCCTCATGACCTGCTACTTTTTAAAAACCGTTTTTATTCTTGTAATAGTACATATTTGCAGTACACAATGATTACATTTCTTGTGGCAAGTTGGTGCATGTACATCTTAAGTCTTTTTTCATCTCCTTCCTCTCTCTCCTTCCTTCTCCCTCCTTGTCCTGGCTCCTTTCTCTTTTGCAGAAGGTCTAGCTTGACTTTCCCTATTACCTATCTGTTATTTTGGTCTTCATTCATTTTTGATTTTTTTTCATGTAAGAGAAGCTATGCACTATGTAAGCTTGTGGGTTTGATTTATTTCATTTAAGCTTATGGTCTCAAGGTGCACCCATCTTCCTACAAATGACTGCTGTTTATCCTCATGTCAGACTAGTACTCTACTGTGCATAAATTCCACATTTTCGTAATCCATTCTTCTGACAATAGACATATAGGCCACTTTCAAGATTTAGCTGTTATGAATTGTGATAATATAAGCGTGAATATTGCTTTAACTCTTTGGGGAAGATACCTAGAAGGAAACTAGCTGAGTTGAAGGGAATTTCTGTTTTAAATTTTTTGAGGAATCTGTCGATTTTCATGATTATACTAGTTTTTTATTACGTCTAGAAAATCAACGAACCAAGCCCTGATTTTGTAATGTTTTCCTATTTTTGTGGCATCAAATTCTCATTATAGCTTAGTTCAAGTCATCAAGGGGATGTTATGTGGATCTGGGAAGAGATGTGCAGTAGAATTCCATCAGATGATATTTCTGCCCTAAAACTACAGTAGATATAAGCGGGTGTGGTGTCAAGTGCTATAATCCCAGCATGTTGGGAGGCTGAGGCAGAAAGATCCCAAATTTGATCCTAGCCTGGGCAGCTTAGCAACTTTGTGAGACCCTGACTCAAAATAAAAAATAAAAAGAGCCAGAGACATCATTTGGTTGGAGGGCTCTGGGTTTAATCCCAAGTACTGAAAAAACAAATAAAACTCCCCAAAAACAAAACTCAGGAGCATAGGTCATAGTAAATTACAGGGCCAGGGTTTAGCTCAGCTGCATAAGCATCTGCCTGGTAAGCGAGAGGTCATGAGTTTGATCCCCAGTACCACACACACACAAAAGTTTTCTATTCACACATAGTAAATTATAATAAAATAATTAGCAAGTGGTGAGTTCTGAATATTACCTTAAATTTTTAAAAGTGTTGTTGGGATATGATTTATACGGCATAAAATTCACCCTTTACATAGTCCAACTACACAATTCTATGAATTGTAATATATTTAGGGAGTTGTACAACTGTTACCACAATCTAATTATTGCCTTTGTTTTCAATAGAATTTATTCAGGTGTATGCTTAAATGATTTAAGTTTTATTAATATCTATGTTTAACAACTACTCATAGTAGTTGTGGCACACCACTGGTTTTATACGAAATCTAATTTTTAAATGTCACATCAACTGTCAAAAGAAAACCAAAGCACCTCAAAAGATGGTAGGCTAAAAATGCAAGAAGGTTTATGGAACAGGGACAATGAGCCGTGAACATAGATGCTCTGCAAGGAAATGGAGTTGTTGGGACCCGATGACTTTGTTTTGAGACTGCTTGTCTGCGTGTGGCATCAGGAGGTACGTGTGACCCGTCTCTCCAGTATGCAGAAGTAGGATCAGGATGGGTGCTGCTGGGCAAGGCTTTGGTTGTGGCACCCATCAGTGACACCCTTGGTGATGGGAGTCTCAGGTACCATGACAAGGGGTCCTCAGGCAGTGATTCTCTGGATGCTCTGGGGGAGGCAGAGCAGAAGAGGAAGAAAACCACGTGACTTTGCTATTGGGAATAGCAAAATAGTTGAGGAGATTTTGTGGGGGAAGATCCTGTTAAGGTTACATTAAATCTGGAAGGGACTGTTTGGAGGGTTGCCATATAATCTGCAGTCCAATGCTGCTAATAAAATAGCCAGGCTATCAGGTGTAAGTTAGGACTATTGCAAACGCACAAAACTTGTGGTCATTCTACTTATGAAGCATCTAATCTAGAGATTTTTGAAAGGGTCATGTGATATCTTCCTGAGGAACTTCCCAAAATAAACATGTTGGAGTGAGAATTGCATGGATGGAGGTGTTTTCCAGAATCCTGTGCCAGGAATTCTGTGCAGCTGTTTAAAACTCTCTGGAAGCTGCACTGAAGTGGCTGCCTTATCTTTCCCTCCCCCATCAAAGCCCACCTCACACAAAAACACTGAGAGTCGCAGAGATACTGAGTCAAAAATTTCCTATGTACTGACCACCAGCCTGTTGTTCTTTCTAGGGAATCCTGTCAGCTTCTGCGGCAAAGAGGTTGGAAACTTCTGTACACAAGAGTGCCTGGAGTTCAGGGAGGCAGGGATTGCTCTTGCTGTCTACAAGGTCAGTCTCTCTGGAGGCTGTGACTGTGTTTACTCTCCTTTATCTCACCATGACTCACCTGTGTAAATTCCTGGGGGGACTGTCACAGTCCCACCCCTACATGGCCAGGTGTTTTTGTTAGAATTACTTTGCTTTGGGAAGGTGAGGACGAACTTGCTTCTCAGCTTGCAGTAGTGGAACATGAGTGTAGAGAAAGGCTGCCAGAGAGGGAGAGAGGGAGGGAGAGAATGAGAGAGAGAGAGAGAGAAAGAGAGAGAGAGAGAGAGAGAGAGAGAGAGAGAGAGAGAGAGAGAACCATAAAGCAGTGCCTTCCAGCCAGTCTAATGGTCTACCACGTGATGCAGGGTAGCCTGGGATACAGGTGCCATATTTCGTAGGTCTACTTTGTCAGTAAATATGACACAGATGTTGCTGAATATTTTATGATTAACTTGCCCCAGGAGTCCCTAAATGTTTCATAATGTCTCAGTAAAGAAAGCAAGCAACCAGGGCTGTGTGCTTTTAGCAGCAAGCTCAGAAATCAGAATAATGTATAAAATGAGAAATAGTCTTTCTTCTCACAATCATAGATTTGGAGGAAGACAGTAGCCACGAAGGTTGAAACATCAGTTCACTGCGAACAGTGCAAACACAGGAAGATGACAGCTTCAAACTGCAGGGACGAGCAGTAATTTGGGGGCATTCTGATGATTTTGTGGCTTAATGTAGACATCAATTCTGAAAGTGGAGATGGAAGACTCTGGGTTGTCTTGAGTCGTATGCATTTTTGGACCGCTTCTCCTGTGGACGGAGCGTGCTTTCTTTATGACTGGAAGCACAGATCTTTGTCTGAAAGGGATAGGTTCATTTCCAGGTTAGGTTTTGTGCCTAAGAAGTGAACATTCTCGCCCTTGGTTTGTAACCCAGGTAGCATTTTTTTAAACAGCAGAGGGCACTCTACTGACAGGAATGTTAAGGTTGGCAGGGGTTTGAGGACAAAGTGATCAGAGGGGCCTGTGCTTGTCCCTTTAATCTATTTCTTCATATTCCTAAACCTAACTCAAGAGTGAAATTTGGCTCCACAAGTCAGGGTGGGGACAAGCATAATTAGAAAGAAAGCGGGGGAGCGGTGGGAGATGGGTTGGAGTGGTGAACCCCCGTGCTTCTTAAAATCGTTTTTTTCTTAGTACATATTTGCAGTATGTAATGACTACACTTAGTCCATGTTAGTAAAACATCTGAATTCTTTTTTTCTTTTCCTTCTGCTCCCATCCTGCAGGGAGCCTGCTCATCCTTAATATTAGGGTGACTCGTTTTGGACAATAGACAGACTAAGATTTTATACATGTTTGTTAATCAATTGATGGAAAGCAATTATTTATTGGATACCAATAGGTTTTGCTTATCATCCAATTAGTTCGTGAGCTGTTGGTACTTTTATTAATACCTCAGTAATCTGTGACAGTTTAAAATGGAAGTTGGAAATTGTTCAATGAAATCAACTTCCGCTTTTTTAGGGAGAAACGATACACTCAGTGAAACCCAGTTACAGAAAAGGTGTAAGTTATTTTGGACATAGACCCCAAACCCTCTTTTGGATTTTGTTTTCTGAAAATGCAAAAGAGAGAGTGTCTTGTCATTTTTTGCAATGTATGACCCTCCCTTGGCACAGAATAGTATTTAAGAGCAGGAAGGATCTTAGAATTCCCACTCTTTAATAGCCTCCCCTGCACCTTCACCCCTCCCCTCACCAATTAAATAAAACTCTCTTGGTGCAAAGATAGATTATCTGCTTTTATTTATTTAGTTTTTAAACTCCAGCTTCTCCGGTGGCTCCTACAGGACACGGAATTGTGAACACTTGATCTCGTTTTTCCTTTCCCTTCCCCTGACCCTTCCTGGCTGCCCCCAACACTTGTTCCCTTTCCCATTTGCAAAAGCTCTATTTCCATTTTTTAGTTCAATGCTCTGTTAGCCGAGGAAATAATTTTACTGAAGAAGGAAAATACTTCTTGCTGGCAGGAAAAGTACTTGTCCGGTCTCTCAAATGATGCCCTTAATGTGGAAACCTAACAAGTTAAAAACTTTCCATACCCTTTACTCTTTCTCCAGTTTTTGTCTTCAGTTTTCAGGACAAAGTGCAGGGTCTTTGGTTAAGTCCTAAGTTCTTCGTCGTGTGTCTCACCTACCTGTAGCTTTCTGCCCCTCCCCGCCTTCTTCTGCCCTTCTCACTAATCCTACTCAATGTTTGTACTTCTACAAGCTGGCATGGATGTCATAGTGTCCACTTCAATGAATGCTTTTCCTTCTTTCTGCCAGGCTACCTTCGTGTCTTTCTCCCTTTGTTTTTTTCTTCAATTTTTATTTTTTTATGAGTCCATATTTGCCTTACATGGTGATTACACTCCTTGTGGGGAGTCGGTGCATGGACATAGCACATCTCAATTACTTTTTTATCTCATTTTTTCTCCCTCCTGCCCTCCTTTTCTCTTAATCTCCTTCCAATTTGTAAACAAATCTATGTCCCTAGTTTTTATTATCTGTCTTGTATTTTGCCCTTTATTTGCATTTTGTGTTCTCATCTAAGAGAAACTATACAGTATTTAAGCTTGTTTGTCTGATTTATTTCAATTAATATTATGGCCTCAAGGTGCACCCATCTTCTCAGAAATGACTCAGGTTTATCCCTCTTACATCAGACTAGTCCTCCATTGTGCATAAATAGCACATTGTCTTCATCCATTCATCTGTTGATGGGCATCTAGGCTTCTTGTAAGTTTTAGCTACTATGAATTGTGCCGCTATAAACATAGTATGCATGTATCAGGCTTATATGTCCTTAACTCTTTTGTGAAGATAACTAGAAGGGGAATAGCTCGACCAAATGGAAGTTTTAGGTTTTTTTGGGGGGAGTCTATACCAATTTCTTTGGTTGCACTAGTTTACATTCCTATGAACAATGTAGAAGAGTTTCTTTTTCCTTTACAGCTTTGCCAGCATCTGTTATTATTTGATTTCTTGGTGATAGCCCTTGTTTCAGAGTAAAATGGAATCTTACTTTAATTTGCATGTCTCTAATGGCCAACAATGTTGAACCATGTATTTATCACCTAATTGTACTTCTTCTGAGAAATATTTATACATTCAGTTGCCCATTTTGATTGGGTCATTTATTTGGAGGGTGTCTAATTTTTTTTGAGTTCTTTGTATATTCTAGATGTTAGTCCTTTGAGAAACAGTTGGTAAAACTTTTTCCTGTTCTGTAGGTTGTTGCTTTTCTCCATTGATTGTTGCCTTTGTTGTGTGGAAAGCTTTTAGTTTGACATGATCTCACTTATAGATTCTTGGTGCTATTTCTTGTGACTTTGGGATTCTATTCAGAAAGTTCTTGCCTATACCTATTTTAGCTTCCAGAAGGTTGCTTCTTTTTAACATTTAAAACTTTATTTCATTTTGTTTTAGGTTTACACTTGGTGAGATGTAAGGGTCTAGATTCAGCCTTCTGTATAGAGATAGACAGTTTTCCCAGGATTATTTATTAAAGAGGCATACGTCTTTCCAGTGAGTATTTTTGGCCTTTTTGGTCAAAGATCAACTATCTGAATGTGCCTGGGGTTATTTCTAATATCCTCCTTTTTTTTTTTTTTTTGCCAGTACCATGATGTTTTTAACACTGTAGTTTTGTAATAGAACTTGAAATCCAGGATACCTCTTATGCTTTGCTCTTGTTACCGAGGGTGACTTTTGATATTCTGGGTCTCTTCCAGTTTCATATGAATTTTAGGAATGTTTTCTCTAGTTCTTCAGCCAACCTATTAATATTTCAATTGGGATTGCATTAAACATGTGTATCAGTTTTAAAAGTATGGCTATTTTGACTATACTGTGTCTACCCATCCAGAAACGGAGGATATCTTTCCATTTTCTGATGTCCTCTTCCATATCCCTTTTCATAGTGCTGTAGTTTTCACTGTAAAGGACTTTCACTTCCTTAGTTGGATTAGTTACTATTTAATTTTTCTTGATGCTATTTTGAATGATGCTGTTCTTCTACTTTCTTTCTCAGTGAATTCATTATTGGTGTATAAGAACATTAATGCTTGTATGTTGATTTTGTATCCTGCTGTTTTGGATATTAATTTTGGAGTTTTGGGGTGGAATTTTTTGGTTTTCTGGTAGATGCTCATGTTATCTGAAAATAATGATGATTTTGTTTCTTTTTTTTCTTGTACATAACCTTTTTATTTCTTCCTGTTGCCTGACTGGTCTGGCTAATGTTTCTAATACTATACTGAACAGGAATGGTGGCAGTGACTGTTGTGTTGTGTTCCTGACATTTTATTTTACCTCACTTTATTTTATACTTTTTTAAAGACTGGGTCTCACTGAGTAGTCCAGACTGGCCTTGACTTCACAGAGCAGCCCACGCTGGCCTTGAACACATGGCGAACCTCCTACCTCAGCCTCCCGTGTACTGGCATCGCAGGTGTGTGCCACCATGCTTGGCTGTGTTCCTGGCTTTTGAGGGAAAGCTTTCAGTTTTTTCCCATTCAATACGATGTTGGCAGAAAGTCTGTCATAAATGGCTTTTATCAGCTTCAGATAAGGTCATTCTATACCTATTTTCTTCAGACTTTTACTGTAAATGAATGTTGAATTTTGTCGGTCTTTTTCTGCATGTATTGGTATGATTGCATGATTTTTGTTTTTGCTTCTGTCTATGTGACACATTCCATTTAATAATTTGTCTGTTGAGTCATCCCTGGGAGAAACTCTTCTTGGTTGTTCTGATGTATGATCTTTTTGATGATTTACTGCATTCTGTGAACTCACCACCTCACACCTGCCAGGCAGGCGCTTATGCTGCTGAGCTAAATCCCTGGCCTTGGTTCATTTTTGATAATTTCTGTTATCTGAGAATCTATCTATTTCTTCTAAAGTCTTCAATGTTAATCTTTTAAAATTTGGTAGTGTCCATTGTGAGTTTACCATTTAAATTTTTTTTCTAATTGCATGACTTTTGGTTTTTCCTCCTTCTTGTTTGTTTATTTTTTTGGTAAGATTAACTAATACTTTGTTTATTTTGTTTGTTCTTTCCAAGAAGCAGCTCTTCAATTTGTTGGTTCTTTGCATTTTTCTTTCAATCTCCATTTCATTAATTTCTGCTCTGATATTTATAATTTCCCTTTTTTTGGTTCTAGCTTTGGATTTGAATGCTTTTGTTTTTCTAGGACCTTGTGATGCATTGTTATGTTATTTATTTCAGTTCACTTGTATTTTTCTGATGTGGGGATTCATAGCTATAAATTTCCCTCTTATAACTGCTTTCATTTTGTCCCAGAGTTCTTGTGTGTTGGACTGGAATAATTGTTTACTTCTAGTAACTGTCTTATTTGTTCCTCGGTTTCTTCTCTGACCCATTACTTACTTGAGTGTGTTGTTTAATTTCCATGCATTTGCTAATTTCTGTGGTTTCTTTTGGCATTACATTCTAGTTTCATGTACTATGATCTGATGTATGCATGGGATAATTTTGATTCTATTTGTTTTCTATTTGGGGAAAATTTCATGTTTCTGAGAAGAATATGTGTTCTGTTGTTGGACAGAACACTCTGTTGAAGTTTATTAAGCCTATTTTTGGGAAGATTTTGTTGAGCTTTTTTATTTCTTTTGCTGATTTTTTGGTCTAGTTGATCTGCTGATTTGTAATAATTGGGTTTTTAGGCTTCCTTTTATAATGGTGTTGATGTTTATCTGATCTTTTATGTCCAATAGTACTTGTTTTATAAAGCTGGGTATGTTCTTATTTTACACATATATGTTAATAATTATTTTTTCCTATTGAACTGTTCTCTTAACCAATATGCTATGACCTTTTCTAATCAGTTTTAGTTTGAGGTTCATTTTGTCTGAAAATAGGGTAGCTACTTCTGCATTTTTTTTTCATTTCTTATTGCCTGAAATAGTTTTCTATCCTTGTGATTTTTAATCTGTGAATTTATTTTGGGTTAAATGTGTTTACTATATATATCATACTATTGGATTTTATTTCTTGATCCATTCTGCCAATCTGTATCTGGTTGGGGAATTTAGACCATTTACACTGAGAGATGTTATTGAAAGGTATTGACTTATTCCTTTCATTTCTTTGTTTTTCCTGTTGCTCATGCCCTTTCATCCATTCTATTTAAAAGCTTACCCTAAATGCTGCAGTCATTCTGTTGGATCATTTGACATTGTTAGCTTCATTGTGTCTAAGATATCCTTGAGAAATTTTGGAGTGCTAGTTTGGTGATCATGAGTTTCTTTAGGTGGCTTTTCTCATGAAGGTATCTCATTATTTCATACTTCTGGAAGATAGTTTTGCAGGACATATCAGTCTGGGTTGGAAGCTGTTTAATTTTAAGGCTTGGAACATTTCATTCCACTCTCTTCTGGCTTTGATGCTGCCGTAATTCTAATGGGTTTAGCTTTACAAGTGATTTTTTGCTTTTCTCTTACCATGTTTAAGAGTCTCTTCTTGTTTTGGACATCTGGGATTTTGCCTATGCTGTGTCATGTCCTTTTCTGCTTGTAGCCTTTTGAGGTTCTATCTGTCACATTTATCTGTTTGTTAGACTCTTACCCCATATTTGGAAAGTTTTTTTTTGCTATTATTCAGGAAACAGATTTTTTAAAATGCCACTTGTGGTATCTTCTGATTTTCAATAACTCCATTTAGTCTTCTTTACACCATCCAGCATCTGTTGGATCCATTTTTCATGTTCTATTGTTGTTTCTAGGTGTCTCTGTGTAATCGATCACTAACAACAGCTCTGTCCTCTGGTTCTGATACATTGTCCTCACATTGGTCATGTCTGCTGCCAATACTTACAAAAGCATTTTTAACTTTCTGAACTTCTGATTGGTACCTGTTAATGGGTTCTTTTCATAGTTTGTATCATTTTGTTTTGCTCAAGTGTCTTTTATTAGTGTATTCTGTAGACTCTGTCTTGTATCAGGTCCATTATCTGGTTAGTTAGATCTTCTTCGTGCTCATTAAGCACATTATTCTTTTATTCTTTTTAAAAAGTCTCTGTTATCCTTTCAAATAACTGAGCTGTGTAGCTTTAGATTTTCTCCCCCTCACCTCAACCCTGTGGATCAGCATTGGGAATTTTTGGAGGAATTTTTTGCTTTTTTCTCTAATGTTTCTATTTTTTTTTTTTGTACTGAAGTTTGCATGTTGCTTATCATGGAAAACTTTTCTCACTAGTATGGTGACCTTTGCAGTTAATGTTTGCTTTTCAGGGATGCCCTCTGGGCATGGCTAAGTATAAAACTTTGTCTCTGTCCTAGAATCCAACTACCTTTGTTTCAGTATCCAGTTCTCTGGGAATGAGCTACAGTATTGTTGACACAAAGGCAATTCAGATATTGTCTTACAAAGAAAACCAATTTAAAGCAACAACTATGTTTCCTTGGCAATTGTAATAAGATCAGAACAATCATAGCATCAAGACTAACAGGACACTGACATACTATAAGAACCAATAATGTACCACCCTTGACCCTAGAAAAGTGATGCACAATTTTAGTATAAGCACTAATATAAACTAAATATTGACCTACAGAAGTATCTACTAAATATAAGAACTTTACTTCTAATAATAAAACAGTATTCAACACCAATAGCATACAATTAAGTGTCCAAAGATATCATAAAACGTAATGGTTGTACTAGAAAAGATAAAGGGAGTGGGGAACAGGAGAATGAGAAAAGTAAAATTTGAAATATCAATCAATGAAAGATGAAAAGGAGGAGAGAAAAGAGAGATACAGTATCATATTGAGGAATAAAAAGAAATTAATAGTATTAGATAACAGTAACAAAAAATGAGTAAGTGATAAGAAAAAAAGCAAGAGCAAAATAATTGAAAAGAAGCAAAATAAGAAAGGAAAAAAAAATTAAAAGGAGAAAAAAGAATAAACCCTGAACTGAAAAAATCAATGAAGGAAAAGTAAAAACAAAACAAAACAAATTGAGTCCATTAAAAAATTCCTCTGTGTTTTTGTTTTACATTTTATTTTATAGAGAATAAAACCAAACAAAGTGAAAAACAATAAAGCCAATCAAAACAAAACAATGAGAGCAATATGAGACTTCAAAACAAGCTAATAGCAAATCAACAATGGCTGCCACAGTATATCTTGTTATCTTCAAAATAGCTGCTTATACCATCAGACATAATAGAATATAACAAAACAAAACAGAATAAAATAATACCAAACAAAACAATGAAAATGATATAGGGCTTCAAAACAAGTTAATAGTGAATTAACAATGGCTACCACCTTCCCTTTTTAGACATTTCTTTCCCTTTCACCTTAACTTGAGTGTTTTTTTTTTTCCTAGGATCTGCAGTCTTAGAATCCAGCAAGTCATGATGTTCTTTGCTTAGGTTTGTGAGGTGCTTTCCCTACTCCAGGGGTCTCCCGTCCAGATACCCCAGACTGCAGCAACTGTTCCAGTTGTGGCACAGTGGATGGGAAAAGCAGTCAGTTCTCTGATCTCTGCCGGATGTAGGCCGTGGTGCAGGAGTTCAAGCAGACTGTCAGACTTACCGCTAACGCTTTCAGATCCAGTGTCCTCACTAAAGAGGCAGGGCCCATGCCTTTTCAGGCTGAGTTGAACCAGGCAGTCTATGTCTACTCCAGACCCTCTCCATGGCTGTCATAGAGTCACTATGGGACAGTAACACTGGAGACCCTGAAGTGGATTCTGTGGCTCCATTTTAACCCCTTCTCAACATGGAGCCTGATTAAACACTCTGGCAATACTGTGGGTGCTGCACTGGGTTTCTTCTTCTACGCTATCTTGCTGGAAGGAGTAACTTTTGGAGTAACTCCTCATTCTGTTTTTGCAGTTTACTATAGTGGTGGTTTTTTTCTTGAGGCTAGTGCTGTAGGCCAGCTCTGTTATTTCTCCCTGGAGCCATTGACTTTCTGATTCTTGCCTTTTCTCCTTGGGTTTTGTTGCCTCTTTTATCAGGTTGCTTGCTTGTTTGGCTCCTCTGATGACCAGTGGTGAGGGAAAACAAAACACAGAATAAGGCTGGGGTTTATGTGGGCGGCTGTGGTCAGGAGGCAGAATCTGCAGGGGTGGAGTCAGTCTGCAGTGAGCGCAGATCATTGGCAGCTCCTCCAACTCCGAGTGATGCGGCCGTGAGTTCCTTAGTTCGTGCAGGATGCCAGGCTTTTTCTTCATTTTCAAAATGCAGCTCAAGCTGAGATGCCTGAGAGGTAAGGAGGAAATATTAGCTGTTACTACTCCATGTCAGAACATAGTGGATTTTTTCTCTTTAAAGTCTGAGAAAGATTCTTCAAGATTCTTCAGTTTCAAGCTAATGCATTTTCAGGGCTTGTACTTTGCCACTGTGTAAGGAGGACCACATATGAGACAAAAGCCACGGTGCTCTGACCACGTGGAGAGCACTTGCCTCGCTAAGGTGTGACTGAAGCTAACTTTAGGAGAAACGCTAGACATTCAGACAATCTGCCACTCTTCCAGTCAGCCTGGTTTGTGGGTGAAGAAACCAAGAGCCAGAACAGAGCCAGGAACTTGATAGATTTCAGTGTAGGGGATCCAAGGTCTTCTGAACCTGGGTCTGTTCTTCATAGCACATTTCTATTTTCAGTCTACTGCATGTATTCCAGATGATAATAATGCTCAACATTTATACATTATAAAACTTAAATATGGTATAAGGGAAGGATGAATCTTCCTTCTCGTGCTAATTTATTGACAGGACAGGCTAAAACTAACCTTTGTAGGTCTGCCTGAAGTATTCTGACCACGGAATACAGTATTAGCTCCAGTGACATTCCAGCTGGTGACCACACAGTGGGCAAACATATCCTCATCAATCCACCCTCCCAGCTTACAGCGAGTGTACAATGAAATCTTGGCCCTAGTGTCTGAATGATGGAGTTTCCCCTTTATGATGCTGGGTTGATTTTATTTCTTAAGGATTTCTAAATCTGTGCACATCTTCTTTAGTCCTGTTTTCTAGAAGAAAACATTTTTATTCACCCAGACAGAAGCTTTGACTGCAGTGTCGAAGGTATCTTCATACATAGCAGAGATGGAGGCTGAACCCTCCTCTGTCCTAGTGTATAGTGACTGAGTTGGCTGGTTTTCAAAAGTACTTTTGTTGGTAGAGAGAGAAAAAACTTTGATTGACATTTTTCATCCCTCCAGTCCACTGGTCTTTTTGGGGTCCATGAACAAACCTAAGGTGCCAAGTACTCTGACCTGCTCTCATCTCTTCTACAGAGAGTTGTTACTAACTCTGAGTTTCTATGTGCCTCTAGAGACCCCCCCAGTGACTATGTTTGCTTCTTGGCAAGAACACTTACTGTTGCAGATAAGGGAAAGGATTACACACATCATGCTGTTTTCAGGAGTGGGAAAAAGGTAGCAGAAATGACCAAGGGAGAAAGGAATATGGTATGTTATGTAACATTAGCTTCTTGATTGGTTAGAAGATGGCACTGGCTTGGGAGAGAAGAGGCTGGGAGTTAAGGATGCCCATTATTTGTCAAGATTGCTCCCACTTCCCCCCAATAAAGGCACCTCACAGTACATAGGAGAGTTCCCTCTTAGCCCCTGGACTTATTATGCTTTACTGACCATACCATAGATACAGGCAACTTTCCCGGCCAGTGGTGGTGAGTGACCAAACGTGTCTTCATTCATGCTGTGTTCACAGACAGGGCAAAGTCCTTGCAAAATGGTTTAAATAAGAAATGAATCCTTTAAAAAATCTGCAAGGGAAGCCATCTCTTATAGGGGTCTCTATGTTCATAAAATGTCCAAAGTGTGTAGTTTTCTTTGGAATATAATTTCAGTTGTAGATGTCCATTGAATTTATTCACAATTTATCATAAATTTTAATTTATAATGAGAATGCTGGTTCAAATTTGCAAAAAGGTAATTTTTTTTCCTTCATTCCAGTTTCAATGAGTAATTGGTCTTCCCCATTAGTATTAATTTATCTTTGGACATTAGTGCTTTTGAACAATGACTAGTTCTACAAAGTTTTTCTTCAGCTGTCACCCGGAAATCTCTTGTGCAAATGCTACTTTACATTTATCTTAATAAAAAAGTCTACTCTTAAGACATTGAAGTATGTTCCCATTAGAAGATCCAAAAGTTGGTCAAAGGACCATGCACCTATATTAAATTAACAAATACAACGTGTGAGTCTTTGAGTAAATAGCTTTCCTTTATACAAGTCAGAAAACTCTCACACAGTCAGTGAAAATATCACACTTCCTCTGCTTTTTGTGCCTCATGGTTGAGAGAAATAATCACTGTGGTCAGATGAGCCAGAGTTCAAACCTCAGCTCTGCTACTCAGTACAGTGTGATCCTGGGAAAATTCTCTAACCGTTCTGAGCCTCATGGCATATTTATGCATCTATAGGTACACATTTATGAAGATCAAGTGAGATGTACATACAAGGGCTTGTTAGTAATGAGCTATTTAGAAATGCTTGCATAATTATTTGAGTATCTTAGTATTTTTTCAGCCTAAAACTTGGTTACCCGCCTCTTTGGGACCTGAATAAAGCAGCTACTGGGTCGCTAGTGCCCACAGGAAAGCTGACCCTTGTTCATCTCCTGTCTATGGTCCCAAATAGCATTCCATGTGGGAATGTAGCATGGTCGAGTGGGACACATATTTTGTGCTGGATCTGCCACTGCTATGTCCTGTGTTCCTAAGTAAGACTTCCACACCGAGATGTTATGTTAACCATAAAAGACACAGCATCTGGTAATGAATGATAATCTTCATATTTTACCTGTCAGTGCTTTACGTGTCCCAGGGGGTTGTTGGAGCCCTGTTCTTTCTTCATTCCAGCAGGGGGCAGTAGACACCATTAAAGGCTATGACCAGAAAGGACCCTTCTCAGTCAGTCTTCCACTGGCTGCTAGGAACCTGAGCCAGATTGAATTCTTGGCATTGTCTAATTATGACTCTTAGAAGAAAAATGGAAAAACCTGACATTACACACTGCAGACACAACCATCACAAGAATCACACGCGCTAGTGTTTGCGTTAAGATTTTGAATAAGCGGCCCGATATATGAGAGACCACTCACGGTTGGCCATAGTAGTACTTTACTTAACCCCATGTAGAGATTAATATCATCAGGAAGAGGAAGAGCACCTCCAATTCTCCATTAGACTCAGTTAGCTGAGTGCTGCCACCCAAAGGCGGTTGGTGCATGCCTGTGTGCGTTTGTGCTGGCTGCCTCTGTCGTTCCTGCTAGATTGGCTCCCACTGCAGTCATTACAGCATCTGAAATCATCATTCCCAGAATAGACTGCTTTCAGGAAGGGAATATTGATAAGTAATAATGATGAAAAAGTAACACAGATGATAAGGTAAATGCAAACACAGTTTGGCTCAAACTCTGATAGAGGGTCGAGGGTGGTATATTCCTGTTGCTTTATTCTTTTTAAATTACTTCCAACGAGCTTGTATGATCCTTATTATTTAAAATTTTACTCTGGTATTTCTGCCACTGTTCACACTTGCTGTCATAAGTCCCTACAAAATCCTCTGGGCTTTTCTGGTAGTGTTCAGAAATGGCAGTGGTATAATGCCTTCTGTATTGAGAACAAATACAAGAAGCTTCCACATGTCAGGTGCCATTTTCTCCCCATTTCTCCTACTCTTAAGTAGCTTTATGCCAAGTTTGTAACTTTCACTGGCCATGATCCTCTCTGCTCTGTGGCTACTGTTGCTTCTGATTATTTCTCTGAGAGCTATCCAGCTTTGGAGGTGCCAAACTTCTGGTGTTTTGTGTGTGTGTGGTGTGTGTGAGTGTGTGTGTGAGAAGGTTATGAATTTTCCCTTTGAAAACAATAATCACATCTTATTAGACAGTTGCAACAGAGTACCAAGAGGTCTTTATGAAACTAGATGTCTTTTTTAAAACACTCTAGTAATTTCTCATCCTTAATGATAAACTTAGACATCTCATTCTTCAGGAAGTTTCTTCTAAATCACTAGATTTCTCTGGGAGCACCACCCACTGATGTGTGAGTCGGAAGCACCCTATCTACTACTATTTTGAGGCAGATGGTACATAACTCCTTGGAGTTAAGGCCTGTGACTTATTTACCTTTGCATCCGCAGGAGCTAGGACAATCCCTAGCTCATAGTGGGTGCTAAATCTGTGTTCACGATGGTAACCCAGTCTCTGGTTTGAAGATGTTTTCTTTGGCATTATATTTTTAATGCCCATTTACCTAGACCTCTGTGTTGTAGTCTGGCTTTGAACCATCCACCAAATTTTAAACTGGCACTTTTTTTTCTTTTTTGTGTGAGCATTAAACACAGGGCCTTCACATGTGATCTATCACTAAGAGACACCTTTGGACCAATATTGTCTCTTGATGGCTTATTGGTTTCTTGTGGGATTACTGCAGGAAAGCACATCAGACTGGGAGACTGAAAATGTACTGTTGAGTCCCGAGGGTTAGAAGTCTGAAATTAGGGAGTCATCAGGGCTGTTCATTCCTGGGCTGTGAGGAGAGGGTATTTTCTAGGCCTTTCTCTAACTTTCAGTGGTCCCAGGTATTGCCTGACTTGAAGACAGTGTTCTCCCTGTGTCTTCACTCTGTACATGTCTAAGTCCAAATTTTCCCTTTTTAAGGACATCAGTCATATTGGATGAAGGCCTACTCTAATGACTCCATCCAAGATAAGGTCACATTCACAGGTGTCAGAAGTTCAGGGTATTTTTATGGGGGTGTGATTCAACCAAGAACAGATGTCGTGCCACTCTGGCAGTACCAACTAAATCAGCAGGGATAGTGATAGAGACAAAAGTGAATATTGGCCAACCAACATGCCAAAGAGAGATCGATAACTATAGTAAAAACATTAAGAGAAATCAAATATTGACATACAGGAAATATCCATTGAATGCTTCCACTGTACTTGCACTAACAACAGAAAAACAGTCAATAGTAATAACATACAGTTAATGATCTGAAGTTTAATAAAATAATATGATCATATTGCTAAAGATGGAGGGAGCGGGGAATGGGAGAATGAAAAAAGTAAGATTTGGAAAACTGAGCAATGAAAATTGAGAAGTAGGAGGCAAAATTGAGATAATGGATTCTCTTAAGGAATAAAAAATTAATAGAATTATATAAAAGTTACAGAAAATAACAAACAAGGAAAAGAAACATGAAAAAAAGAGAGAAAAGTAAAGAAAAAAGAAAAAGATGGAGGTAAGAAAATTAAAAGCCAAAACCCCTTAAAACTTAAAAATTGAATTAAGGAAAAAGTGTCTGAAACATGTTCTCTGCACTTGTGAAGGAGTGATGTTTTTCTAGGGTCTGCAGTCTTGTTACGCAGCAGGTCACGGTTTTCTCGGCCTAGCCTCAAAGCCTGTGAGTTTGTGAGGTACCCTCTTGCTCTAGAGCCCCCTCTGTTCATATACCCCAGACTCTGGCAGCATTCCAAGCTGACACTTGTCCCCATTCATACTGCTAGATAGGTAAAGCAATCAGACCACTGGTCTCTGTGCTGGATGTAGGCAGCAAGGGGCAGGCGTCCAAGCAGACCCCTGGACTTAATGCCAGCATTTTCAGATCTGGTCACTTCTGAAAACTGCACACACTGGGTCTGTCTTTTCACCACAGATTGTGAGGTTCTATATCCTTTGTGTCCTGAATTTAACCTTCCACAGGCCTGCACATTTTCCTGACCATCTCCGTGGCCGTCTCCCTTCTTGTCACTGTGGTAGAGTAACACTGGATGCCCTGATGTGAAGTTGTTCTGTGTCTCAGTGTTATTAAACCCTTCTCAAAATGGCTCTCCATTACAACCTTTCAAATATGGTGTCTTGTACACAGATTCCTTCTGCAACTCTCTCCTGTGAGGTAGAAGTAGTCCCTTTCAGAGTAAAAAAGTCCCATGCTGTTTTGCAGTTTATAAGAACTGAGGGCTTTTATTGGGGCTAGCACTGCTGGCCCAATAGCACTGCTGCTATTTCTCCCCAGAGCTGCTGACCCAGATTTACATTCTCTGTCTGGGAGTTGACTTCATCCATGATGAGGTTGATTGGTAGGTCAGTCAGCACCTCTGCTGCTCTATCTATGCTGAAGGGAAATAAAATGTAGAGCTAGCTCAGAATTGACCCGAAACTGAGGCCAGTGGCATAATTCATGGGCACAGAGTTGGGCTTCCCTTGAAGGCTCATTCTGACCAGAGTGAGAAATGGTGAAAATTCTGTCTTGCAGCCTGTCACCTTCTGGAGTGAGAAAGCAAGCAGAGAGCCATGGTAATAGTGAGGCTTATGACACAGCTATGGAGCTCCAAGAAAGTCTTAGGTGCAGTTTTAGAGACATGAACATGTCGTAGGAGTATTTGAGGAAAGGCCCTTAGAAGAGAATTTCTTGCAGAAGTGATCCAAGCTGAGCTGTGAAGAAAGAACTGGGTAAACCAGGAAGTAGGCAAAGCAGTGGTGACTCCAGAGCTTTCTAGTTTCTGTGACATATTTTTTCATGCTTGGCTTAGGAAGCTGTGGTAGAGAGGCTTTTAAAGTGGTCTATGTGGTTATAAACTTTTCCCTTAAAAAACAGCCTTTCAAGATACAATTGATGTCCAAAAATTTTCACATATTTGACACAAGCATTTTAGTGAGTTTAGACATATGTATACCTGTGAAACCATCATCACCTTGAAAAGTTTCCTGTGGCTTTTATGTCCGGAGTAATAGTGCTGACATGAGATTTATTCTCTTAACACATTTTTAAAGTGCACAATACATTATATGTACTATTCTATATCTGCGAAAATTTCTAGAACTTACTCATCTTGTAAAACTGGGACACTGTATCTATTGAACAGTTCCTCATTTCTCCCTTCCCAAGGCCTTGGCAATCGTTATCCAACTATCTTCCCCTATGAGTTTGAATGTTTTAGCTAACTCCTATAATTGGAATCAAGTAGTATTTATTTATTTGGGCATATGTATACTTCTGGAAACCAGTTTGTTATATCTAATTATCATTGCACTTCTAGGACAAATTAATTTGTGTAAAACAAAAACCCAATAATTCTGAAGCCACCATTACCTGGTGTTTCCATTTTTGTTAAGTCCAGATGACGAAGTCAGTCATCTAGACATATTTTTGAACTAAGTTTATAAATGAACTAACATTGGTTGAATAACTGTTCCGTATGGAACGCTATATAATCAGGCTCTCATGGTACATGCGTTTTTATATTTGTCAGTGGATAGAGAAACTGAAGCTTAGAGAGAATTAATGTGCTGAATTGCACAATTAATTAGTGTGTCAGCTGGAACACAACTCAGACCTGGCTCATTTCAAGGCAATTACCAGAGCTCGTACCACTGTGCTCTGTGTTGCTGAAAGTTTGAGTTATTGGCAGAGAACACATATTAATTACATGTACATGAAAATAGACTGAGGAACATTAGGCAGGTGGGACTATAAAAACTGCTTCTTTTTCAGTGGATCTAATTGTCTTCCAGTATTGGTTTGTGCAGGCACCGATAGAAGATAATCAAAAAGCCGAATGAGCTGGGAGTTGTAAACGGAAGTGCAGGGTCTCTATCAAACCAGTGCAGAAGTGAATGCTGCTATTGTTTGTAGCAGGCCAAATATTTCTCTCTTGTTCCCTAGGAGGCAGTTGGAGGAGACACGCTGGTCATTCCCTTTGGTGCATTCACCAGAATCAAATTTATGGAGTGAAGTTTAAGTTGTTCAGTTGATTTCCAGTTTCCAAAAACTGTAAGTGAGAAGTAGTGGAAGTAAAGACATGTATTCTAATTCATAAAAGAGCACAAATTTTATTAGTATGATATTTTCACTGTAGTTCTTACTACATGCACATAACAGCATATAAGCATCATTTCGGATAAATTTCCACTTTTCTTAAAGTGTTTTTTTGGAAGGAAATCTTTTTTACTGTCACGATTATTTTCAGGACCAGTGTGGATATTTCAGCTTGCTTAGGTTAGTGTTTCCTCAGTGACATAATCATATGACAGTCTATGTGATGGCACAGCTGTTCTATGTGAGGACATAGAGGCTTTCAGTGAATGTGAGGTGCATACTCACTCATCATTTACTGGCCCACATGCTATGTGTGTCTTATGCTCATTTCTTAGTTAAAAAAAATCCTAGACGATCTCATGTACTCCTTTAATATTATTTTCCCAAGGTAAACAAGAAGTTGAAATATCCTAAATCATAAATTCATAGGGAATAGGCACTAGTTTGGGATACATCTATTGTGGGGTTTCAGAAATATATATATTTCCTGGAGGATCAGGTTGTAATCTGTGTGGACCCATGTGAATGAAAGTCTGAAGAGGGGAATGAAACAGATTTTTTTACTTCCTTAGTGCCTTGTGCTTTTCTCTTCAATCAGTTCATTATAAATTTAATGAAATTACTCAGGTGCCCATAAAATAAAATGAAAGTTTAGTGTATTTGCAAGTGAATTATTCAATCTGACTATTGGAATGTACAATATTTAATTTATCTCTGCTTATATAACTAAGGACACAGGATAAATGAAGGCACTGAATCTGGCTGCATTTACAGAGGAGCACTTTCACCTGGGAATATGAGACATAATGAACGTGGCAACTTCAAAGGGGACAAATTTTATTTATGGACATTCTATTTTTTGTCTGTACAGCATACATGATTGTTTAATTGAGCTGCCACTTGTATGTAAAGCTATTATCATATTCCTGGCACAGTACTCATGTGTGGGGTCCTAGAATGAGTAAGGCAGTCCCTTGTTTTTAAAAAAGTTAATCATTTTTTACTGAAAGGTTGAATTATTTATCTTTAGCAAATTGAAATATGTGTTAAATTTATTCGCCCAGTCAATGTTAAGGCTCTGTATGATAAATCAATTTGTAAATAAAGGGTTACTTTTGTAATAAGAATAGTTACACCCATTTTCTTAATGGAAGATTAAGCTACCATATAAATGTAGCTGTCATCTAAAACAAGTGGCTTAAATGATGAGGTAGAAGATGCAGGTTTGTCGCACCTTCAGCCCTCTGGTCACTTACCTCCTGTTTGTCAGCTCAGCTCTTCACTTTGGTTGTGCTTCCCTTACTGATCTGACACTGAGCTCATTCTCATATTCCTTTATTACGTGTTGTCTGCTAAAAACTTCTTTTCTGTCTTTTGTTAAAGAGGAAAAACCCCAGAAAAATCAAGAAGAAACAAAAGGCAACAACAAAAGCAAAATGACAACACCACCGCCACCACCACCACCACCACCCAATAGTAATAGAGGATTTCAAACAAACATGATAGGATTTTAACAATGGTTGTTGTATTGCATATTGTTATCTTCAAAATAGTTGCTCAGGTTACCAGACACAGGCACACAAGATTGATCAAGCAATATAATTTTCCTTTGAGCAGTTTCTTTTCCTTTTACTATATCTATTGTAACATTTGGATCTTATTTACTCATTCAATTTCTTACATTCTTGAGACAATATGGTGTTTACACATGACAGTCTGATTTATTTCAGTCATGAGTATGGATTCTAGTTGAATCCGTTTGTCTATAAAAACCTCAAGTTTATTGTCCTTTATGGCTGAGTTGTATACATATATCACATTTTTTAAATCCATTCCTCAGTTGATGGACATTTGGGTTGTTTCTAATACCTGGCTATTACAAATTATGCAGCTATAAACATAGGTGTACATATATTGCTGAGGAATGATATTTTCTATTCTTCTGGGAAAATACCTAGAAGTGGAATAGCTGTGTTGAATGGAACCTCTAATCCTAGTTTTCTGAGGAATCTCCACACTGATTTCTACAGTGGTTGCACTAGTCTACACTCCCACCAACAATGGAGAAAATTTCCTTTTCCCCTGCATCCCCACCAGCATTTATTATTAGTTGATTTCTTGATGTTAGCCATTCTTTCTGGAATGAGATGATATCTCATGTTGTTTCAATTTGCATTTCCCAAATGACAAAAGATGCTGAACATTTTTTTCATGTATTTATTTTCCATTTGTATTTCTTCATTTGAGAATTGTGTTTTCATATCAGATGCCTATTTATTTATTTATTTATTTATTTATCTATTTTTGGTACCAGGGATTGAACTCATGACCTCACACTTGCTAGGCAGGTGCTTAAGCCACTGAGCTAAATCCCCAGCCCCCAGATGCCCATTTTTGTGTTGGGCCTTTAAATTTGGGGAAGGGCTGATGTTTTTCAATTCTTTATACTTCTATATAAAAGTCCTTTGCCTGAGTAACAGTTGGAAAAAATCTTTTCCCAATCTGTTGATTTTCTTTTCACTGTTGGTGATTTATTTTGATAGCAAAAACTTTTTAATAAGATGAGATCCCAGTTGTTTATTCTTTGAAGTACTTCCTGTGCAGTTTGGTTTTTGTTCATGAATTCTTTGCCTATCCCTATGTCCTCAAGAATTCTACCTACTTTGTCTTCCAGTAGGTTTAGTGTTTCTGTCTTAATATTTAGATCTTTGATCCATTTTGACTTTAGTTTAGTGCATGGTGACAGACATGGGTCTAGTTTAAGTCTTTGGCATATAGAAAGCCAGTTTTCCCAACACCACTTATTAAAGAGATTGTCTTTCTTCTTGTGAACTTGTTTGGCCCCTTTGTCAAAGATAAGGTGACTGAGTGGGTTTGTAGTTGTGTGTGTATCTTCTATTCTGTTCCATTGATCCTCAGGTCTGTTTTTTCACCAGTATCATGCTGATTTTAT
The DNA here is from genome assembly GCA_004027455.1 of Hydrochoerus hydrochaeris. Taxonomy (NCBI): domain Eukaryota; kingdom Metazoa; phylum Chordata; class Mammalia; order Rodentia; family Hydrochaeridae; genus Hydrochoerus; species Hydrochoerus hydrochaeris. The sequence goes on along the minus strand of PVLA01007042.1, from coordinate 42,903 downwards.
TATAGCAGTTTTGTAGTACAGTTTCAAGTCTTAGAATGTGATGCCTCCTGCCTTGCCTTTGTTGCCCAGGATTGCCTTTGCTATTTTAGGTCTCTTATGGTTCTATGTGAATTATAGGAATGTTTTCTCTAGATCTGTAGGTATGTTAATGGTATTTTGATTGAGATTGCATTAAATCTGTATAGCAGTTTTAGCAGTATGACCATTTTCACAATGTTGGTTCTTCCTATCTATGAGCAAGGAACATTTTTCCATTTTCTGAATTTTTCTTCAATTTCTTTTTTCAGAGTATTGTAATTTTCAATGTATAAATCTTTTACTTCCTTTGTTAGATTGACTCCTAAGTATTTCATTTTTTTGGATGCTATTTTGAAGGATGTGGTTTCCTTAATTCTCTCTCAGTGAGTTTGCTGGTTATGTGCAGGGATGCTATTGACTTTTGAGTATTGACTTTGTACCCAGATATGCTGCTGAATTTGCTTATTAAGTTTGTCTGTTGGTGGAGCTTTTGGGGTCTTCTATGTAGAGTATCACATCATATGCAAATAATGACAATTTAACCTCTTCTTTTCCTATTGTTAATCCTTTTATTTCTCTCTGGTTGATTTCCTCTGGCTAATCCTTCCAGGACTATATGGAATAGGAATGGTGATAGAGGATAACCTTGTCTTGTTCCTGATTTTAGAGTGAAAGCTTTCAGTTTTTGACTATTTAGCATGATCTTGGCTGTTGCTTGACATAGATAGCTTTTATCAAATTGAGGTCTATTCCAGTTTTCTCTAGGGTTTTCTTTTATCTTATAATGCAAATTATTCATTAAATTTTCCAGCTTACAACAACTATTTCCTCCTTAAAACTTTCTCTAACTTTATCCAGAACTCACTTTATGTTCATGAAATTCAAGGAAGGATGCGAGGTCAATCAGCATATTCAATAATGTTTCAATAATATTAATGAAAACAAAGCTTTTATTCTTTACTGGGCACCAATATTACAACCTGTGAAAATGCAGATATTATTATCTTTATTTTATAGATGAAAACATTAAAGCCCAGATTATTTTTATTAACTTAAAGTCTTGTGACTAGAAAATGGTGAATCTGAGAGTCTAACCAGACTCTAGACCGTTAGAACTTTTCTCCACTGCTATTTCCTAATGTTTGATATTTTGATGCATTAGAATCATCTCTGTGGATGCTGTTAAAAGTAGCTCTCTGCACACATCCAAGGTGTATTGTCTCAGGATCTTTGGATTTGTGTATGCAGCCTGGAAACCTGCATCTTTAACAAACTGTATCTTGAGAATTATTTAACACACTTTGCTGATATTGATTTTTATATTTACTTGTCTAATCAGACTGTAAACTTTTTGAAGGGAGGAATTATTTTATCTACTCATTCCCTCCTGGATCCTAAAAAGTTTTGATTAATTCTGATTTTTTTGATGTAGGCAGCAAAATTCATTGTGTTTATGTAACAGTGGGAAAGATTCATATGATGGAACTTTCAGTTCTAGCATCTGGTAATTGACGGTCCTGCAGTTTGGGTCATTGCCATCAGCTGTATTCCAGGTTCTGATGCTGACTCAGTGCATGTCCTGTCCTGCTTCTGTTGGCCTTTCTTTCAAGTTGAGGAGTTATTAATGTTAAAGGAACAGTGGTATTGCCATAATTAATAAATATAATTAGAATATAGAATTTAAAAAGTGACAAGACTGATAAACCACTTGAAAATGTAAGACAATAAATGAAATTAACTTGTTGTCAAAGAGAGATCAAAGAGGGGCCAGAAAGGTCTGCTTCTAATCCAATGTGACAAGACTTCCTCATCAACTCAATTAGATAGTGGCTGAGGGGCCACCCAGAAGGTTTTCAATACCCTTCGATTGCTACTAACAATTCTGGGGGCAAACCACTTCCGTCATTCTGTGATGAGAGGGTACTGTTCTTGCCAACCATCATGCTAAATCTCCTAGATTTAGAGATGAGCTATGTAATTGCCTATACTCAAGCCAGCATTCTGACCTTGCAAATGGCTGATGTCTAATTAATAATTTAAACTTTGTAGAACTTTGTGGGTTATTACCTTGCCTCGGTGTGTTTGTAATTCTTATAAAAATTTCATTTTAGGGATAGATTTGTAAATAAGTGCAAAAATAACAAAATCACCTACCACACTCTATTTGAATATGGGAAATATCTAATTGTTACATAGCAAGACCATGAACTGAGACTAGATTGTAAATAGTATCAGCATCTACTGTGCTTTTTTCCTAGAAAATTTATATTTTAGGATTTTTCCTAGATGTGCCTGTCTTCTGCCTATAAATAAGTTTTTCAGATCATGTTGGGAGGAGCAGTTTAACATCGTAAAACTACATAATTAATTTCTTAAGGAAATACTCCAGAAAGCTTTTCTTCTCTTTAGAGATATCTGAGGATGAGTTAGTCAGTGTAAATGGGTTGTTGAAACTCATCCAAATGAGGGATGAATTCGGCAGCCTCATTCCTTTAATGGCCTCCTGCCCAAAATAAAACTGGCCAGCAAGTGATATTTATCTTATGGTGCTGCCATTTCATATCACAAAGTGACCATGCAGTCTCATAAACATAGTCCAAAAGTGCTGACTTTTAAAGGTAGATGATTTTTTTTACTTGCTACTGTTTTATAGCTTTGCATAAAATGCTAATGCCATGACATTTATAAAACTATTAAATCATTTTAATGAAAAATGATTTCACAGTAACAGTTACACAATTCATTTTAGTGCATTTTCTCAGCAGAATCCTTTAGTAATTGATTGTAATGGGAAGGAATTTTTTTTTTTTAGTTCTATAATTTTGTTCTCACATGGAATCAAATCTCATTATTTTGGTATAGTTTGTACCCAAGTCTAATGGCTCCAAATCCATTGACAGAATTTGTTGTCCCAAATCTGGGCTCATTTGCCTGATGGCCCCCACTTAGCGTGATCTATAGTATAGCAAAGCCAAGGCTGTTTCTTTTGAGAAATATGGCTTTCTGTTTCCCTTTTAAGTATTTAGGGGTAAATATATAGTTATGCATTTTCAGCCACTGAAAAATAAGCTCAGATGCCATAACAGCAAATCAAGGATAATCTTTGAACATTAAAAAATTATCCTGTGGTTACATAAGAAGACAGCTGGGATTGGTTCTCATCCTAGTCTCATATTTCCCTATTAATGGCCATCCCACTTAGCATGTGCCAGGGCCTCTGAAGACGTAAATGGCCAGACAGTCCTCTGAGCAGCAGGACCAGATCTACACTCCCAGAGAGATCTTTTCTTCAAGATTGCCTCCTAATGAGTTTGTAGTTGTTTTGAGTATGAATGATTCTATTTCTCTACTCCACCTCCTAGTGTTTCCAGACAAGGCAGCCAGTAATAATTTTTTCTTAAGCAAAGTTTGTTTCAAAAAATTGCTTTTCCGATATCGCCCAATGCTTGGAATGCAGAGAACTGACTATTGTTAACATAATTTCTCACCTTATGAACTTGTATAGTCTCGTGAAACAAAGGAGTTTTTATTTAGTTTGCTTCCCTTGGCTGTCAATATTTCTTTAGTTTTCATTTTGTTCTGAGTCAACTAATTCTGTCATCATCACTCTATCATGAGTTAAAGGGTTTTACTGCTAAAATGTTCAACCCTATAGTCCCATCATTTTTTTTCACGTGAGCTTCTCTCCTACACAGATGTAAAGTCTTTCAGAGATGTGGAAACTAAAATGTTTTCCCTGAGAGTTACCTGTTTATTAAACTCAGTTTGGAATAACAGTGCTCTTCTGTATTTGCCTACTTTGATTAATCATTTTGGATGAAAGTTTTCTTCTAAAATAATGTCCTTATAGTGCTACTCCAAGAATATAACAATGAAATTGGTGTCCTTTTGGTTCTCTGATATTCAGTAGGAAATACAATTCACATAGGCTGTTATCAGAAGTCTAGTTCAGTTTATTCTGCTGTTTGCAACCAAAGGGGGAGAGTTCCTGTTTATATTTATAAAGGTACTGCATTGAATGTGTACACTATTATGAATATTTCTTTAAATTTTATTTGTTACAGTATCATATATTTCTTTGAATTAATGTCTTAACTATTTCCATAAGCTACAGTAAAGTGAAATGAAAATCTCTTTGCCATTTAATCTTATATATTATTAGCTATGTATACATTAAGCTCTACATTGATAATAAAAACTAACAATTATATAATGATTAAAAATTTATAGAACAATGTCTATAAGTATTTGATCCTTACAACAGCCCTGTATGACAAATTTTGTATTCCAGTTTTATTACTGAGTTTTAAGAATGTAGTTTTTTTCATCAGTACAGGAGAAGTTGCTCATTATATTTATCAGACTCATCTGAAAAATTATGTCTAAGTTGTTTCTGGTGTTATTTCGGTCTCAAGAGAACCAGTGTGTTTCAGAAAAGTTTTCATCTAAGTCTGACACAAAATTTCAGTGGTAGGTTTTGTTGCCATGAACTCAAGATGCAGTTTAGGTGGTGAATGTATCATGGTCAACTACTGCGCACTGTGGACAGGCTAGTATTCTATGGACATGTAAATTATAAGCTAAGTAGGGGTGTAGGAGAATAGTCTTAAAGAACTGTAATATCTCTGCATATCATTTTATTGCTTTTTCATTCTCTCAAGAAGGCTATCTAGAGAAGGCAGCTCTCTGTCAATGTTGGTGGATTGGGTATAGAACAAGTGTCTTATTTTGGACATATGTCCCTTAACAATACCCTGTCTTGTTCCTATTTTGTAAGAATCTATGAACACTCATTTCACTGAATCTCTGCTTGGTTATTTTTGCCCTGCTTTATGTGTGTAGTCAAATTTAGCGTCCCACAAGTTCTATTTTTTTCTCTTCTTCTAGAGATTTTTCATGAGTGATTTTATCAAGTGTTCAGGGTCTCCATTTTTCTGTACTTCACTGTCTTCCAGAATTTCTTTTTTTCTCCAAATTTAAATCTAATTTATATTGTCTCCTAAATCTCTCTTTTTGTCCTAATTAATGAAAATTTCTTTCTTTCTTTTTTTTTTTTGGTACCGGGGATTGAACTCATGACCTCGTGCTTGCTAGGCAGGCACATAGGCACTGAGCTAAATCCCTGACAATTCCATCCCATTCATCCTCAGCTGCACTGGAACTTCAGTGTTTCTATTCCCATAAGCAAAATAAATCACTGAATGTGTTGATTCTACCCTTCAATGAGAACAAGAAAAGTTTGCATATGTTGATTGCAGACAAATCTTCTTTGACTATTTTTGATCCATGATTGATTGAAACCTCACATGTGGAACCCATGGATATGGAGGGCTGATTGTGTGTGTGTGTGTGTGTGTGTGTGTGTGTGTATGATCTAGTTTAATTTTTTTCCTACCGTATTATCTATATGCTAATCACAGAAGACAATGCAGAGCTCCTCATTGGATACTTTCAAGCCTCCTTACCATTTTGTACCCATTTGGTATGTGCTTCTTCCCACATGAACAGGATTCTATTCCCGCTCCATAATCAAGCTCAAATATCATCTCTTTTGTGAAACATCTCTTGACTATCTTTCTCAATTTCCTATTCAACTTTCCCCCCCTTTGCTATTGGAAGGGAGTTGAGCATTCCATTTGTCAAGGCTTCCTGTGTAATTCTCCCTGTACTGTAAGTCTGCCCTCTTCTGGGGAAGGGAAGCACTTGAAGTTTGTTTATAGTCGTGGTTCATGGTTTTATTAACTTTAGCTCCTTAAACATCGTGCACATCTTTTCATCTGAGCTTGTCACATCACTTTCATTCTCAAGACTCCTATGTTTACCACACTTGGACGGTGTCTTGCAACGATGGAAGTGGAAATGGTTAGTAATCTAACCTCTTCATTTAGAAATTTTCAGTTTCTATGAATTCCTTATTTCTTAGATTTCTATTCCTAATTTTGCTGACCCTCTTCCTGACCTAACTTCACAGAGCTGAGCTGGTGCTATTAGCCACCTGCTTGGCTGTTTTCTCCTGTCAATTAGCTGTCAGATGAATTCCCAGGTGCTGGACTGGTGCCATTTGTACCTGCCATGTCTTCTGGTCATTTGCCAATCTTTTCTCCTTTTGTGTATCTGGGGTCATCTGAAATCCTTACCTTGACTCTCCTTGTTCTGACTAGTGACATTTATTCCAATCTTGGGAACCAAGCTGATAATCTGTTATATTCGACAGGAGGTATACCAAGGCATTTATTATTAGAGCGATTCACAGATTTTCCATTTTTTTGGAGATGGGTTGGAAATAGAGAATATGACTCAGAAAATGAGACTATGGACAGATAATTATGATAGACCCAAAATGGGAAATAATAAAGGTCTGGAGTTTAGAGATCTCTGGGGACAGGTCTATATGATGATCGATGATAGGATTCTGGGGACAAGGCACTACAGGAGAGGCGGTGTGAGATAAAAAACAACTTCGAAAATTTCCGCATTTGGTGTAGCTCAGACTGAGTTCTTATGCCCCATTATGCAATGTAAAATAAGCCTTTCTTGTAACTGTGGTTGATGTAATTTCACCAGCCAATTTACTCAGACTTTGGATTTGGCTTGATAATTAGCTTGATAATTTAAATACATAATAAAAGGTCCATGTTTCTCCTCAAACATAGCACTGTATCTTCCAAGATCTAGCACTCACAAAGTGTTAGTAAAGAAATAAATGAAAAATTCTTAAAATGTCTCGTTTCACAGAAAAATTTAAATTTTAATTAAATAACGAATATTCTACTATTTATTTTAAAATATTGTTTAATATTTAAAAGCATTATGTGGACAATGCTTTACTCATCAGTAAGTCTACATTTTCAAAACTTTATAATATCATTCCAGGGATGCAGGGATGGTTCAACATATGTACCTCAATAAACATAATGCACCATATTAATAGAGCCAAGGGAAAAAAATCACATGATCATCTCAATAGATTCAGAAAAAGTACTGACAAAGTCTAACACTAAATCATGATAAAAACCCTATAGAAAATTGGAATTGATGGTCTTTATCTCAATCTGATAAAAGCCATCTATGACAAACCAATAGCCAACGTCATTCTAAATGGACAAAAACTGAAAGATTTCTCTCTAAATCAGGAAGAAGACAAGGATGTCCACTGTCTCCACTATTATTCAACATAGTCCTGGAAACTTTAGCCAGATAATTAAACAAGAGAAAGAAAAGTAGTAATAATAGGAAAGGAAGAATTTAAATCGTTGTTATTTGCAGATGACATGATAGAGGACCTCTAAAAGTCCATGGAAAGATTTTTAGATGTAATAACTAAACTCAGTAGCATAGCTGGACACAAAGTCAGTACTCAAAAGTCACTAGACTTCCTGTACATGAATAAAAATTCACTGAGAATTAGGGAAACAACATCTTTCATAATAGCATCCAAAAAATGAAATACCTAAGAATCAATCTAACAAAGGATAAAAAAGACCTTTACAAGGAAAACAGATTTGAAACAGGTAGTTAAAGAAGGTATTGGAAAATGGAAAGTCATCCCTTGCTCTTTGGGTAGGAAAACCAACATCCTGGAAATGGCCATACTTCCAAAACTGTTACACAGACTTAATGCAATTCTAATCAAAATCCAATAGCATATTTCACAGAATTAGAGAAACAATCCTAAAATTCATTGGGAACTAGAAGAGTCCTAGAATAGCACAGGTAATTCTGGCAACAAAGGCAAGACAGGGGACATCACAATCCCTGTCTTGAAATTATATTATTAAGCAACTATGATAAAAATTGCATAGTATTGGCAAAAATGAAACCTGAAGATCAATGGAATAGAGTAGAAGATGCAAGAACAGCTGCACACATATTAAGCCACCTTATCTTTAACAAAGGGTGCCAAACATGTTTGCTGGAAGAGAGATAGCCTTTTAATAAATGGTGCTGGAAAAACTGGCACTGCACATGCCAAAGATTAAAACTGGACTCATATCTTTCACCATGCACTCAACTAAATTCAAAATGGCTCAAAGTTCTAAATATTAAAATGGAAACATTAAATCTACTGGAAGATAGAATAGGTGAAACTCAGGCTTGGGAGGCTGAGGTAGGAGGATCATTGCAAATTTGAAACCAGCTTGGGCTACAAAGTGAGTCCAAGGCCAAACTGAACCACATAGTAGATCCTGTCTCAAGAAGACCAAAAAACAAATAAACAAGCAAACAGACATTCTTGAAGACATTGATGTAGGCAAAGACTTTATGAACAAAACCCCAACTTAACAGGAACTGTTACAAAGAATAAACAACTGGGATCTCATATTACTAAAAGGCTCTTGCACAGCAAGAGAAACCATCAACAGAGTAAAAAGACAGCCCACAATGTGGGAAAAATGTTTGCCAGATGTTCCTCAAACAAAGGATTGCTATCAAGAACATGTAAAGAACTAAAAATAAATAAACAAAAATAAACAAACAAAAAACAGTAGACCTCCAAAATTTAAAGATCCAATCCAAAAATGGGTACCTAAGAGAAATACAAACTTCTCAGATAAAGAAATATAAACAGCAAATCAATATATGAGAAAATGTTCAACATCACTGGTCATTAAAGGGATGCAAATTAAAACAAAACTGAGATTTTATCTCACTCCAGTAAGTATGGCTGTCATCAAGAAATCAACCAGTACCAAATGCTGGAGGGGCTGTGGGTAAGAAGGAATCCTTTTCTACTGTTCATGGGAGTATAGACTGCTGGAACCCCTCTGGAAATCTACACGGAGATTCCTCAGATAAACTAGGATTGAAGGTCCCATTTAACTCAGCCGTTTCATTTCTGGGTATCTTCCTAAAAGAATTAAAAATATACCACAGCAATGTATGTGCACCTCGGTCTATAGCAGCACAATTTGTGATAGCTAGATCTTGGAAACAACCCAAATGCTCATCAGCAGAGGAATGGATAAAAAAAGATGTGGTCTTTTTTATATAATGAAGTTCTACTTAGTCATAAAGAAGGGTAAACTGGAGATTTTTTATAGGTAAATGGATACAACTTGAGACCATAGTCATAAGTGAAACAAACCAGATGCGCATGTGTAAACATCATATTGTTTCCCTATTATGAGAAGCTGAAAGAGTAAATAAGATTCAAACTGTACAACAGATATTGTAAAATGGGAAGAAGCTTCAAAAAGAGAGAGAAACTGGGATGGAGGAATGGCAAAAAGAAGGGAAAAGCAAAAAGAAAAAAACATATATATATATATATAATAGTTAAGATAGTCATACAACTAATTTTTCTTAGTTAATTGAAAAGAAAAGTTTGTGCTAATATTGTTTGGATAATTAAATGTTGATATATTGTATTCTGAGTAACTAATTTGAAGATAACATTATGCAATATATTAACGATTTTTACCTTATCTTGTTTTGAAATTTTGTTTTATTTTTTTTCTCTTTAAAAATATATAATGAAATAATATGATTTGAGTAGGCATAATTTGAATGCAACAGATTTATAGAAATACTGGTGCCAGGGATGGAGTGAGATGTATTCACCAGGGTGTAGGATAGTGGATGGAGAGTAGTTATCCAGTGACAGAGGTTAAGCCTGCACCAAGCAGCTGAGCTGATTGAATACAATATTCTCAAGTCTCATTGTGAAGGGAAGGTGGGCATACTTCTGGGTAATTTTCTCAAAAGGCTAATTACATGCCAGAGTGTCAACTGCCAAGTGCTCATTGTACCAGTAGGGAGGAGACTTTGGTTATAAATTCAGACCCTTGGGGGAGGAGCTGGAAAGAATAGAATCAAGGAGGCAGAATGGCTCAATGGCAGAGCAATACCACCTATTGTCAGCAGTGTGAATTTGGTTAAGCTCCTTAAACTTTCTTAGTTTCAGTTTTCTTGTAAAATGGTGTTAAAGCATCTAATCTTTGGTATTAAGAGTGAGAGGTATAATGTGCAGTAAGGTACTAAGTATACAAAGAGCTTAGTGTAGTGTCTTACTATCCATAAGTGCTTTCAGAAGGTCATTCATTATGCACAGTGCCTACTCATTTTCACCTCTCTTTCTTGAAATCAAAGTCACCTTTATTTAATAGGACTCCAGCCAAAAATAATGGAAATGTGGGCAGAGCTCCAGTTCTAGAAGGGAGGCTCTGCCAGGGTAATAAAGGACAGTAAGTCAAATGAGAAGGACAAAAGTGGAGGAGTTGTAGCAGTCTTGCCTTCTTCTCAATGCAGTTATTTCTGTTTGTGGTTAGCAAAACGAAGGATTCGAAAAGTATTTGTTTAAAAAAGTCAATTCTTTTTAGTTATTGATGTCAAATATGTAAGGAAGCTGGTCCTAATAAAAACAATAAAAGCCCCTTTTTTTAAAGGTTGTTTCTGACACTGAGTATCAAGAAACATCATATTGTGTACTTAGTAAAACAAGATTGGCTTATGTTTGCCAAATAAGGCTAAAGTTATCTTTTAGTACCCCCATGCCCATTAATTTCTATTCAAAAAAGGACATCTCTTTACTTGCCAGATGAAACTGAAGGAACCTGCTGAAAAATCGTGTTCCAACCAAAGCATGTCTTTCTTTGTACCCGACAGGGCTTCTTAGGAGACACAGCAATGGCCCCTGATGGGATGGCCTCTAGGAGGGAAGGTTAACGGGGATGAACATAGAGATGGACGGTGTCTTCCCCTGTGCTGAGAAGGCAGCTTCCAGAATGTCAGCTGTTGGCACAAATGTGGTTTCAGGTCATAAGGAATTCATGGCCTTCTACCTTGAATTATGCAACACGGCTGATTTCCTTCAGATAGATGAGACCAGGAATTAAGAAATCTAGATTTGTAAAGAAAGAAATCACTGATTTGTAAAGCAATACGGGTCGGTTATTCTGTTGGACACTTCATTGGGAAGAACTACATGGTGAAACAAGAACTACAAGCTTTGTGGACTTCTGCAAGTTCTCACTGGCTTATTCCATAAGTCATAAGTAGAGGGCAAAAGTGAGGGGATTTATGTAGTTTTGGCTTGCAGGTTAAAGCAGTTTACTGCCTATTTTTGTGTAGCCCATAAGCTAAGATTTTTTCTTACGATTTTATATCATTAAAAGATGGAAAGGATATTTTATAGGCCTGAAAATTATATCCAAAATTCAGAAATAATAAAATTTTATTGCAACATAGTCATGCTCATTTGCACATTGTTTATGGCTGTTTTTGTGTCAAAGTGACAAAATTGATTGTTGGCAACAGAGGATTTATGGCCCATAAAGTCTGAAATATTAACTATCTGGGCTTTTATAGGAAAAGTTCACTTTTCCTTGATCTAAGCTTTTGGTGAAATAATGTGAGAAATCCTAAGCTTTTCACCTTTTTGAAGTACAAAATGTAGATCCTTAGAATTTAAAGATCATTAAATGACAAGGATTGACATGTTCTTTCACATGGCAGTTGAGAAGATGAAAAATAATGATAACTGACATGTAGACAATTTATTACCTGAATAAATGAAGTGACTATGCTTTTGAGGCAGACAACATGCTTATGCTAAAAACACATAATTGAGTTTTCCTATTAGGGAAGACATTATTATGATCATGACCACATATTTCCTCCCTGAAATATTGATGGAAATCAAGACTATCTGTAATAGTCTTGTTAAATAATAATGAAGCTTTTAGTATTACACAATCGATGATCAATTTCATTTGTTTTACAAGTAATGTGTAACTAACTAAGGGAAATTAATTCTTTCTCTGGATCTATTGCATTACAAAGGTGTATGTTCTGTCGCAATTAATACACAGCCACACGAGCTTAAATAGATGTTTCTTATGTTTTTGACACAACTATGTCATTTAGGATCTGAGCATTTTTTTTGCCTTTTCCTTCTATTATCTTTGGCATGTTGACAGGCAATTTTATCATTGCATTAAAGCTGTGTTCAGGGAAGGAAAAAATGTGGATTGCCATAGATGGTGATGGTGTGTAAGCTTCATCAGAAAAAGCACCCCCAACTGACTTCTGTTTATGTCCTGGTGGTTGGAATTGTGTCACATGGATGCTCCTAGCTACATGGATAGGCCGCGAATATATCTGAGTTCTAATGAAGATAAACAGGTAGAGAGGAGTGGCAGACAGGAATGGCAATTAGGAATATCTGTCACATGTCCTAGTAAGTGTAGGTCACAAACTGCAGACATAGTGTTGAAATAATCGCTCCATTCTTTTTGTTTGCTTAAAGGCCAGTGCCAAAAGGAGAAACGAACACAGCAACATTCAGCAATTGTTTGCTAACTTAGAATCCTGTGGTAGCTGTTTCAGAGAATCCTGGCCATGTTCATTTCCTGGATTATCCAAAACCCATCATGTTTTCTATGTAATACAAGCAGAGTTAATAGATACACACATTTGGAGAGGAAAGAGGCATTTAATCAACTTTGCGACTTCTGGAAAGCAATTAAACATTTTTGTGCAGAAGCATTTCACATTAAACCGGGGCTGAGAGTGAAAAATGTTCATCTGTTTCCATTTTAATCCTTATTCTACAATAAAAATGCAAATCGTGGAGTGTTGGAGCAAGGAGCACTTCACAGACCATTTAGTGCAAGGCCCTCATCTGTGATTCAGTATGGGTCTCCCTCAGGCATGCACCTATCCATCCAGGATGACAGGCGGAGCCTTAATGACTTTCTTGACTTGATATCCAGTCCACAGGTCAGTACTTTCTCTTTCCTGATAATCTTTGAATGTGCAGTAGGTGTAGACATATGAATTTGATGCCAAACAGTCTTTCTGCTTTCATTTCTTCTGAATGGTGGTGACATAATTGCACCCAGATGCAAATGCTCCTGCTGCTCTGAGATCAGTTTTTCAGGGCAAAAGTCTTTCTCTGTTACTCCTGATCCAATTAATAGAAAGTAATGTACATTGAAGGAATTGAAGAAGTTACTCAAGCTGGGCACGGTGCTGTAAATGCAGCACTCTGGGAGCTGAGGCAGGATGATCACAAATTTGGGTCCAGCTCGCCAACTTGGTAACTCAGCATCTTAGTGAGACCTTGTCTCAAAATAAAACATAAGAAGAGGACTGAGGATGTAGTTAAGTGTGAAGGTCCTGAGTTCAGTCCCTAGCAACACACATGCACGCACACACACACACACACACACACACACACACACACACACTTAAGATTATCTATAAGAAAGAAGAAGCAATATGCTCAGGGTTGCACATATATTTGGTGACAATATTAAAGTTTGGTTTCGATTTCTCACCCCAATGCTCTTTCCATGTACCAGACTACAGAGAAGGCTATGTTATCTGAAGTTGTGCACAGAGACAAATAAAATTAAAAAGTTATTTTAAGAGCTGAGACCAAGATGAATATCTGTGCTTATGTCTTTGAACTGTCCTTTTAAAAACCGCACATTTCAAGTCAAAAATTGAAATGCATTTGCACACTCTGAAACAATAGGTACAATCAGCATACAGGGAATATTTATCACCTCCAAGAGATTACTAGTATACTGTAGCCTCTGAAAAAATATGATGTTTGGACATCATCTTTTAAAGTGCATAATGGTAATATAGAACAGTGAAGTTTGTTTTAGTGCATCGGCACATGCATATACCATATTTTTATTATTTTCAACCCTATGCCCTCTGTCTTGATTCCTGTCCCAATTTCTAAAAGTCTTTTCCAGTTCATTATCGTCATTCCTTTATTTTAATCATCTCTTTATTATATTTGAAATAAAATGTATATATATTTCATATATATGGGAAAATGCAATATTTAACTTTCTGTCTGGGTTATTTTGCTTAACATTATGATCTCCAGTTAATCCATTTTCCTGAAAGTGACATGATTTTGTTCTTCTTTTTGGATATATATATATATGTGTGTGTGTGTGTTTATAAAGATATATATCCATATATCTATGACTTTTAAAAAATTTTTTTTATTTAAAGGGATAAAACAGAAAAAGGAGAGAAATATTACAGAATTTCAAAAAAAACATAAACAGTAAGAAATCACTAGTTGATAAATTACTTATTGCTCTTTTAAAATAGTTGTTCAATATCTATGACTTTTGTTGTCCATTCATCTGTTGATGAGCATCTAGGTTATTTCCACATCTTAGTTATTGTGAACTGTGCTACCTAAACCTACGTATGCATGTATCATTATAGTATATTATCTTTAATTCTTTCAGGAACTTACCTAAGAGTAGTATTGCTGGATCAAACAGTATTTCTATTTTTAGGTTTTTGAGGAACCTCTATACTGATTTCTGTAGTGATTATATTAGTTTACATTCCCATCAACAACATAGGAGGGTTTCTTTTTCCCTTCCCAACATTTATTTTTTTTTGTATTCTTGATTATAGCCATTCTGATTGGGCTGCAATGGAATTTCAGTGTAGTTTTGATTGGATATTTTCCTAATGGTTAAAGATTAATTGAACATTTTCCAAAAGTTTATTGGTCATTTGTACTTCTTTTGAGAAGTGTCTATTAATTTGCTTATCTATTCATTGGACTATTTACTTTTTGGAGTTATTTTTTGAATTCTTCCTATATTATAGATAATAAGTGTCTATCAGAAGGGTAGAGGAATTCCTTCCATTTTCATTGTGTCTCAAAGATCTTGATATATATATGTTTCCATTAGTTTTCAAGTCTAAGAATTTTAAAATTTCTTCCTTGATTTCTTCAGTGAACCACTTATTCAAAAGTGTTTATTCAACTTCTATATTTCTGTGTAGTTCTTTCACTATTTATTTCACTATTGATTTCTTTCTCCATTGATTTCTGGTTTCCTTCCATTGTTGTCTGATAGAATGTGTGTTGGCCACTTTTTCATCACTGGAACAAAACACTCAATACACACAATTTAAAGAAGAGAAATTTATTTTGCCTCATGTTTTCAGTCAGCAAGTTCCAAGGCAGAAATGACATGGTGGAAGAAACTTGGTGGAAGAGAGCCGCTTATCTCATGGTAAGCAGGAAGCAGAGAAGAGAGAATAGTCAGGGACAAGAATATAGTCTTTCAGGTCATATCTCTAGTGACACACTTCTTCTGACCAGATCCCACCTCCTAGCAGTGCATTCCACTCTGAACTCATCAATGGGCTAATCCATTGATGAGTATAGCACCCAACCTTTGAAAAGTCCATCCTCTGAACACATGAGTCTTTTGGGGGAACATTCTCGATCTAAACCATAACTATATATATGACATTATCTCAGTTCTTTTGTCTTATGGCACGAAATATGATCTACTTTCAAGAAAGTTCTGTGGAGGTGCTGAAAAGAATGTGTATTCTGCTGTTATTGGATGGAATGTTCTCTAAATTTTTCTTTGCATTTGGTCTATAATTTAGTTTAACTCTGATGTTTCTTTGTTGTTGTTGTTGCTTTGTCTTGTTGATCTATGCATTTGTGAGAGTGGGATATTGAAATCTCCCCAATGATTGTATTTGGGACTATCCATCCATTTGTGTTAAGCAGTGTTTGTTTTATGAAATTAGATATGTCCACATTTATATTTACTATAGTTACCTCTTGTTGATGCATTGCTTTGTTAATATGTCTCTTTCAACTAATTTTAATTGGAAGTCTACTATGTTGGATATCACTATAACTACTCCTGCTTGCTTTTGGGCTCTTACTGGTTAGAGTATCATTTTTGATCCTTTCATTTGTAGTCTGTGTATGTCTTCACAGTAAGATGTGCTGCTTACTGGCAATAAGATTAGTCTTGGTTTTGGATCCAGTCTGCCAGACTTTGTGTTTTTTGAATTGGGGAATCAAGACCACTTATATTAAATGTTACTGAAAGGTCTGTACTAATTCCTGTCACTTTTTTTTCTTTTTCTGAATTTGTTTTATTTTTGGAAGAAGAAATTATAATTTGCCCTTTTTTGTTGGAAAGACAAAAAATCACTTGATAGGGTAATTTTTAAAAATTTTATAAATGTATATCTGCAATACAGAATGGTGAGGTTTATTTTTGAAAATTGGAATAAGCATTTAATATATTTTTCTCAGCTTCAGTTCACCTCCTTTCTTTGCTTTCTCTCCACCTAATCCATTATCTACTGTCTAGAAGTACAATGTTATTTTATTTAATTTATTTTTTAGGTTCCTTATATAAAGGAAGCCATGTGATAATTACTTTTCTAGTGTATGATTCATTTCTAATTCTTGTCTTCTTTCACTCTGTTTAACATTCCATTAAGTATTTTTAGCAATGTTGGCTTAGTGGTCATGAATTTCTTTAGTTTATACTTATCTCAGAACATCTTTATTTCTTTTTTAATTTGTGAGGGTAATTTTGCAGGTTATAATTTCTGAGTTGGCTTAAAATACATCATTCCTAGTACTCCCAACCTTTAAAGTTTTTGTTGAGATATCTACTGATATTCCAACAGATTTGACCTTATCAGTAATTTTGCAGCTTTCTCTAAAGGCTTTCAATATTATTTATTTAAAAATTTTTATTTTAAAAACAAAATAAAAGAAAACAAAAGATAGAAATAAAAACAGAACTTCAAAAAATAGGTAGGAAATTAACATTATTTATATTGTATACTATTATCTTGGAAGTAGTTGTTCGGGTTACAAGATTTAGGCATAAAAATGATCACACAATCAAACAATGAGCACACAAATTGTTCTTTTTGATGAATTTATAGAGATTAATTGTATACTCTTTGAAGGTTTTAATTTCCAAGATTTCTATTTAGTTCTTTTTAAGAGGCTCTATCTCTTTGCTGAAGTGGTCTTTCATATTTGCCTCAGTTTCATTAATTAATTTAGCTTCTTATTGTATTGTATCTTTCTTGAGCTCACTGATCATTTAGTAATTGATTTATTCAGTTGTTTATTTGTCTTTTCTTTGAGTGCATTGATCATTTTAACTATCTGAATTTTTAAAACTTTACATGAAATTTCATCCACTTCAATTTTTTGGGATCAGTTTGTGAGGAGACATGGAGTTTGGAAGGCACCTACTTTCTCATGATTCTTGTGTTTGTGTGTTGAAGTTTGAAGATCAGTTGGAATGGATCTCTCTAGTACTAGAATGTGGTGTTCTTTTTAGTTGATAGATTTCTCTTTGTCATGTACCCTGGGTTGTGGGTACATCTGTAAGGGCAAGTACCTACTCCATCTGTTCCTAGTATTGTTTTAAGAGGAGAGTGTAATTACCAATAATAACAACAACAAAAGGCAAACTCTATGTTAACATATAATTGAACACTTGCTTATAAACAATATCTACTTTTGCACTAACATAAAAAACAGGGAGAATAATAACGTACAATAGACTATAAAATTAAATATTAATGAGATTCAGATGTAAGAAATGTTGTGAAAAGCTTTTTTAGCCCAAATTTCTGTTTTTTTTATTTAAAGAGGAAAAAAAAAACAGGAAAAAGGTAGAAATATTACAGAATTTCAAGAAAAGAAGATAAACAGTAAGAAATCACTAGTTGATAAAGTACATATTGTTCTTTTAGAAAGTTATTCAAGTTACAAAATTAAACCACACCAAGTGGACATTAAAGCTGTGAGAGTGCAAACAGATCTGTTCAACAATCCAAGAAGAACCTAGAAATATGGCCATCTATCCCACACACCTAAACATACATGCAGCTATATCTTTTATAGCGCTTCCTATTTCCTCTTTTTTTACAATAGCAATTATATATTTTAAAAATTTTATTTAAAAAGAAGAAAAAAAAGCAAAACAGAAAAAAGGGTAGCAACAATACAGAATTCTAAAAGAAAGAAAGAAAAAGGGGAATGAGTAAAAGTCCCCTAAGAAATCAGTAATTTATAAATTACATACTGTCATCCTGGATGTAGTTGTTCAAGTTACAAAGTTAAAGGGTACATAGTAAATATTCAAACAGTCAGACTACAAACAGTTCTGCTCAAAGATCCAACAAAGATTCAGCAATATGGTCATCTATTTTACACACTCAAACATACATGCAGTTATATCCCTTAGAGCACT